>ML430849.1:924-12891 GCA_005239525.1 Nicotiana knightiana
AGTCATAACCGAGGGTTTAGAGGTTGGATTAGAGATAACGATACCTCGGGTGCAATCTAAAGTGAACTGTATTGCGATCTAGCTAGCGTAACTTGAGAGAGTGCGTCTAGTAAATTATCATAATTACTCGAGAGAGATTTATGGTAGATAGAGAGTTCATGATTGATAGAGACGATTAATTAAGCTATAAGAAGTATCGGAGAAAGAATTCACCAACGGGGGAAACCATAACCTTAGACCTTTAATATTATTGTTTACATTAAATTGTTAGATTAATTACTAGTTGATTATTTTGTTAGTAGAATTAGTTAAACAACACAAGTTGATATTTAAAAGTCTTGAGAAACTTGACTAAACACCAGTTTAGTATTTAATAAACTCAATTGATACGTTCAATTCCTCGTGGGATCGACTTTGGGCTTAATACCCCAGATTTATATTTGCAACGCCCGTTTAGTCTTTACAGAAGATATAGTTGAGCGTGATCATAATGCTTACCTGAGATATGAGACGTTGGGCCTCTTTAAAAAGGGTGGACACATCATTAAGGTCGAAGGCATCATCGACCCTAGTAAAGCTATCCCGAAAGGGATCCTCTTCACCAGGGACTCCGCCTATGTTAGGGGTTCGCAGGGCCCGAACATCCCTTATAGCCTCTTCGGAAGAGGCTGGTAGAGAAGGAGAGTAACCTACCATCACAACCCTGAGCAAATCGTTTGGGGCGCTCTGTTCGGCCCTGGGGCTCTCGAAATAGGCCCCCTTCGGTATATGTTTTGATGGGCGAGCAATAACCTCGACTTCAGGCGATTTGGGGGCTTTGCTCGAATCTTTCTTCAATTCCTCCTCATCACGAGGCCTGTTCTCGACATTCGCCTTAGGCTTTGAAGACTTGGCGTCCTCGGCATGCTTCCTTACTCGAATCACTAGTGCCGAGTCACCGCCCTCATCCTCCTCTTATTCTTCCTCTTCGTCTCTCAGGCCTCGGACCGAGTCCACAGTAAGAGGAATGACCTTCCTCCTGGTTTTTTGAGTTTTGGGTTTGGGGTCCTCGGGCAACGAGACCCCCTTACTTTTCTTGTCTTTCCCCGGCTTCGGAATCGGAGACATGGCCTCTTCCTCGCCACTCGAGGCCTCATGATTGCGTCTTTATTCAGACCTGCACAAAAAGAAGCTTAATAAGAAATAAAGGTATGTGCAGTACCTCGGATATTAAGAAGAAAACACTTACCATGGTTCTTTGCCTCACATCTGCCCTTTGCCAAGTTACGCCAGCTGCGCTCGGCATGGGAGGAAGTCGAGGTCAACTTCTGAACCCAGTCTTCAAGGTCGGGGACCGTGAGAGGCATCTAAGAAACCGCTGCATAACAAATTAAAATGTTACATAAAGCAAAAGCGGAGTACGAATATTGATGGGTAATACATTACTTACGATCGGGGTTCCACTTCTTGGGGAATGACAATATCTCCTCCGGGATGATGTCACAGGTCCTTACCTGCATGAACCGGCTCATCTAAGCCCGGTCCTTGTCCTCATCGATGCTCATGAACAATGCCTTTGTTGCTCGGCGCTGGATCTTGATCAACCCTTGTAAAAGTCGGGGTCGATATAACTGCAAGAGGTGGTTGAGAGTGAACTCCAGCCCCTCGGCCTTGCTGGAGAAGAAGCGGAGCATGATCACAATGCGCCAGAACGAGGGGTGAACCTACCTGGTACCTCTTGCATAAATCAATGATAACTGGGTCGAGAGGATCCAATGTGAAGGGGTAAGTGCAAACACTTAGAAACCCCTCCACATGAGTGGTAATGCTCTCCTATGTGGTGGTGATCTGTATCACGACCTCTGGCCGCAGTTATAGTCTCTCTTCATGGCCTTGAGATGGCCCACCGTTTATCGAGCAGATGTATCTCGACACGTGTTCGCATCAGCCTGGGACCGATGAAGGGTTCTCGACTCTGAAGTCAGATTTTAAAGTACATGGGCCGGGAACATACTCGTGAGGGAGCGGTTCCACCGGTGTTTTGTCACCGGCCGATCGGGAAGAAGAGGAAGAAGATTTCTCCTTTTGTGGGACGATTTTGGAGGTTTTCGCCATTAATTCAGGTAGAAAGAAGCGGAGAAAGGTGAAACTTGGTGTTTTGGTGCTAAGAAAGTTGACTCAACTGGCGGTGAACGAGAAAAGATGGAGAGAGTTAAGGGACTTAGAGGTTGTGATGAAGGTGAAAGTAAAGTTTTGATTCAACAAAAGAGTCTATATTTATAGATTTACGGCGACGGTTCGGTGGTGCTAGTGGCCGATTGTCCACTAACAAGCATTAATGATTTGGGGAACTGTACCGATGGGACGTTTCGGTCACCTCCACCGCTTACGTCACGAGGATTACATCACTATCGAGGTTTCCAGAAAATCAAGGCTCAATTCGTTTCTTATCATTTTACTCTAAAAAATGAGGGGACTATCTATATACGGTAGAAATCGGGGCTACCCGTATTCATTTTTTGATCGAGATAAGAATGTCACATCAAAGAGCTGGGATGTCGAGTCTGAAATCGAAGCCTCTTTTCAGACCGAGGTCGACATCATTGATCGAGGCCAGAAAGAGACAAGCTCCGAAGTGACATCGGTATAGCTTGATAATGGAGATGACGAGATATCCGTGATAGGTCGAGGATCATGGCAAGAATCTCGAAATGGATCGGTTTATAGCGGTTACTCAGATGTTAATATGATTTCCTACTATAATTAGAAGTGTACCTTATTTAGGATTCCTCTATTATATAAAGGGGAATCCCATTCATTTGTAATCATCAATTATTCACTGACAAAAATACATACACTTGTTACTTTCTTGCCATTTCACTTACTGTTCATCAGAATTGCTTTATCATTTTCTGTTCTTACCATTCCACCTCGAGACTGTTCCAAATCGAGGTCGAGACTTTGCTTACATACTGGTTTGATTCATTTTATTGTCTAATTCATCTGTTTAATTCCTTGGTTATCAATTGGTATTAGATTAAATGGCATATCCTTAAAACCACAATATAAGTTTAATTGTTATCTGAATTTGAGGGTAAACGGATCTATTCTCGCGCCTACATAAATTAAGATTCTAGAGGCATCGATTTAAACTTTATGGGTTCAAAATTCCACGTCTTTTAAGTTACTAGGTTCTAAATTTTAAATTTTGTATATATTCACTAATAATTTTTTAAAAGAAATACAGAATTTAGACTAAAACTATTGGGTTTGGCTGAATCTGCACCTTGATCTCTAGCTCCGCCCTCATATATTAACAATGCATGTCCTTATACGATATTTTCTCTAATGCAAAAAAAGAAAGAATCAGTTTAAGATTTAAAAAAAAAAAATCATATATAGTAGATGAATGTTTTATAGTTATTTTAACAAATTGATTACTTGATTCTAATTTCTTAATAAAGGGTTGAAAGAGTTAATATAGAAACATGCAAAACATGATTTGAAAGAAAGTTATATAGTCCATTCAAGTGTGCAGTTGAGAAGTGGCGTCTTTGAATTGGATTTAATATGAAACAATATAAAATTCTACCATAATTAAGAATTAACTAGATAAATTACTTTCCCTAAAACAAAATAAGATACCAGTTTCTTTTCTTAATTCCAGTCATTTTCTTTCGTCGTATTTAGGTATTTTTTATTTATTAGGATTTAAATTTTATATATTGATAGTATTAATTATTTTTAGAGTGTTTTAACCCACTAAAGAAGGAAAGTTACTTCGTTTGTTAAGTAAAAAATTAGAATTACTATAAGCAGCTTCATATTAGGTTACTTACTTAATTTAATGGTATAAGAAACTAAACACTGTCAGTTTATAGAAGTTAAATTCTTACTATTATCACGTTTCAACGTAAAAATAGCACGGGCTAGCCAGTTTTTAGACTGGTCATTCGAAAATAGCCAGCGTTTGCAAAATTATTGAAAAATAGCCACTATTTTGCTGCAACACGGAAAGTTCCAGCATAATATACTGGTGATCGGTGCACCTGTGTATGAACTTCCAGCATATTATGCTGGAACTCCAACACGCGGAAAGTTCCAGCATAATATACTGAAGATTGGAGCACCTGTGTATGAATTTCCAGCATATTATGCTGAACTGTTATATTATACTGGAATATGCTGGAGTTCCAGTATACTTATGCTGGAGCTTCAGTATAATATACTGGAGTATTTTTCGGATTTTGAATAGTGTTTTCGTTCAGATTTATCTTTACACGAAAAGTGGCTAAATTTTAATTACTTTTAAAACTATGATTATTTTTGAATGGCCGCTTGTAAATCTGGCTATTGTTGGATTTTTCCTAAAGCCCGCAGACTATAGGAGGACACCTCAAATATATATATATATATATATATATATTATCTTTACACGAAAAGTGATTAAATTTGGATTACTTCTAAAACTATGACTATTTTTTAATGACCGCTCGTAAATTTGGCTATTTTTGAATTTTTCCTAAAGCCTGCAGAATATAGGAGGACACCTCAATCACATATATGATTGATCTTGAAGTGTTCCTTTCGTATTTTGGATGTTGGGTTTTTATTTCATTAATTAAAAATTTAGTTTGGATGCTTACCAAGAAATATGATGGTTATAGTGCAGGATCCATTGTATCTAGCTCGGAAAATAATTATAATAATTTACTCTAAAAAAAAAATTTCCATGATCAATTGAACCACGTTTTAATAACTCTGTTTATCTGAAATTGTATAAATATCTTAGTTTGGCTTTGAACGAAATGCATTTGAAAAAGTCTTAATTGTGTATATATCATTCTTCCCCTCCCTCTTTTGTTATAAAAGTTTATGTAAGAGATAATATGGTGACAAAGGATATAGGACCTTTTCTTTCAAAATTAAATACAAATTGAGGTGTTTATTATTATTTTTTTCATTTAAATCCGAATGAGAGACTTAGAGTGACGGTCAAGTTATCTCTGTATAATCTATAGGTCAAGGATTAATTCAAGTATGGAAGCAACCACTAATACTTGCATTAGGGTATATGGTCTACATCGCATTCCTTGGCATGGTGGCCCTTTCTTGGATCCTGCATGAACGTGAAACTTGTGCATCGGCTACCCTTCACTCTAGAATCCTTTTTCATCCTTGGAAGTGTTGAATACCACCTTCAGGGGTCGTTTGGCTGTGAAACAATTTATTCCATGATTAATTATCTCGAAATTAGTTATCCCAAAATTAGTTGAACTACCCTCCCATGTGGATAAAAAACACTACGATCCCGGAATTAGTTATACCATAATTTTATCCCAACCAAATATAGGATAAACTCATCTCAAATTTAACTTCGAGATTAATTATCCCTTATTTCTTGTACCAAATGAGCCCTCAGTTGCTAGATGTCATGGGAACCCACTTTGAGACCAAAGGTCACTAGTCACTACTAACACGACTAAATTTATTCCCAAAATAGTTGTTTACCCTAAAAATCGAGTAATAATTAAACTTATATTGTGGTTTTAAGGATATGTGATTTAATTCGTACCAATTGATAAACAATGAATTAAATAGATAAATTGGACAATAAAATAAATCAAACCAGTGTGAACGCAGTGCTTCGACCTCGATTCGAGATAATCTCGAGGTGGGGGTAATTAGAATAGAACAATTCTTATGAACAATGAGCAAAATAAAGAGAATATCAGAAGTATAAATTCTTTTCAGTAAAATATGATGCCCCTACAAATGAATGGGATCCCTTTTTTATATAATAGAGGAATCCTAAATAAGGTACAATTCTAACAATGGAAATAAATCTCACGATTGGCATCAATAACCACTTTGATTTGTTCTGTGCCAGGATTTCCACCGTGATCTTTGACCGGTTACTGATATCTCGCTATTCCGTTATTACGTCTTGCTCGAAGTCAATCATGCTTGGCCTCGATTATTGCTGGCCTCGATCTCAATGAACACTTCGATCTCCAGGTTTGATGTTCTACCTTCGAGCTCGAGCCTGATTTATTACGGAGCTACCCTCGAGGTAACTCCCCTGCCAATGAAATCGGGTATGCCCGATTTCGACCGTATACAGATAATCCCCTCATTTTTTGGAGTGTAACGAGAAGAAACAAACTTGAGACTCCGATTTAATACATCGATCAATTATGACGTCAATCTTGTGATGTAAGCAACATAAATGATTGAGGCGTCGCTTCTGCATAGTTCCCAAGGTCATTAATTAATTCCAGTTGATGGTCGGCCACCAGTGCTTTCAAACCGTCGAAATGACCATTATAAATAGATCACCTTCATAATCTTCTCAATCTTTACTTTCAAAACTTCTCCTAACCTCTAAAAGCTCTTCTATTCTCTTTAAGTTTATCATCTCTGCTAGTTTCCGTTTGCCAATCTCTAATTAAAACAAAAATTTTGCCTTCTTCTTTCTTAAACCCCATATATCAATGGCAAAACATCAAAGATTCCTCAAAAATAAAAGGCCTCCTCATCGCGGCCGACCGATGACAAAACACCGGTGGAGCCACGCATTGAAGAGTGCATTCCTGGGTCGTGTGAACTTACTTCCGACTTTAAAGTCGGAAAACCCTCTTCGGTTCCTGGCCGATATGAGCCTATGTCTAGATACATCTGTTCGATATCCGAAGGTGATCTCGAGCGGGTGAAAAAGTACTGCCACTGGGAGAATAAAGAAGTGGTGATTCTTACCCCGAGGAGGACGTCACCACTCATGTGAAAAGGTTCTTAAGTGTGTATACTTATCCTTTCACATTGAGCCCCGTCGACCCCGTCATACTCGACATTTGTCGCAAATATCGCGTAACCCTAGGCCAGATCTACCCCTCTTTTTGGCGCATTTTCATTTTGCTCAGATTCTTCACGAGCAAGGTCAAGAGGATGTCTTTCACCCTCAATCATCTCATTAGGCTATAAAGCTCCCGCCTTTGTCGGCGCGGACTGATAAGGCTTCAACGCTGGGCCACGAAAGTGTTGTTCTCGAGCATAGACGTGGATAAGGACCGAGTATGGATGGGCCGGTTTGTCCGATTCAGGACCTCCGACTTAATCCCCGCCGAGAAGATTCCATTCCCCGAAGAATGGAACATGAAGTGTAAGTAGAACCTCACCGATAACGTTTGATTACTTGTTATGCTTCCTTCACCTCTTCTCATCTATATTCTTCTTTATGGTGCAGCTTCCCCCTGGTTTCCTGGTGCAGTTCCGAACCTTGCAGGTTGGGTTCGACAATTGGCCTCAACCTCTTCGTATGCTGAGCGCTCGTGGCAAGATTTAGCCAAGGGTCGATGGGAGGCCAAAAATCACGGTGAGTTCCTCTATCTGTGTTTGGTGCTTTCCTGTGAAATAGTCTTTTTATCTTGATTTCTTCTCATACAGATCTCAGAGATGATGTCGCCGTGAGGCCGCCTCCATCGGGAAAAGAGGAGGTCACGAAGACGACTAATGAAAAGAAGAGGAGAAGGGCCTCGCCTCCTGATACTCGGAATCCTAGGAAGAGCAAGGCTCGAAAGTCGAAGACTGGTCCCGTCGTTTTGTCCGCCGATGTAGTCCAAACACTACGAGAAGAAGACGAGGAGGGAGAAGATGTCGACTGCCCACTGGTGGTTTGGAAGAGGGGAAGCACTGAATCTTCGAAAACTGCTGAGCCAGCGACGGTCGAGGAGGTTCAGCCACGGACCGAGGTAATCTCGAAGGAAGGTCCAAGCAGAGTCCCCTAGTCTTCGGGTGTTGATGACGCCTCCCGCCGTGATTAAAAACCAGCGGGTATGCTGGAAGGGCCTAGTTCTGAGGCCCTTCAAAGAGAAGAGAATTCCCCAAGTGACTCGCTTGGCGCAATTAACATTGATGATTCTCCGACTGGCCCCACGTTCTCTGAAGGGCAGTTTCAGGATGCCCGGTCTATGGGGACCCCTGATGTGGGGACGACCCTCGAAGGGGATGATATATTCTGCGACTGCTTCGCGGGGGTCGATGATGTTCCCTTTCTGGATTCATCACTCATTTTTGATGAGGCTCAGCGACTTCTGAACCAAGTAAGTTTTATCCCACGTTATCATGTTTGCGTTTGTTCTTATTTCTCTAAGTCTGATTTCCTATCTTTTTGTACAGCTAAGGCGCTCCATCGAGAAGCTCCTCCAAATGCCGTGCTGAGATGACCCGAAGTGAGGCTGATCTCAAAAATCTCACGGAGGAGAGAGACGCCCTCAAACTCCTCTATGTGAAAAAAGAAGAGGAGACTAGGAGCCTTCGAACCGAACTGACCAGAGCTCATCAAGATCAGAGCGAGATCATCGAACGGGTAATGTAATTTTTTTGGGAGCTTGTTATGTATTATATTGACATTGGCGATTAACGCTTTGATCCTACAGGTTCAACAGAAGGCCGAATTGGTTGAGTAGCTTCGCGAGGATGCTAAGATGAAAGAAGCAGATACTTTGGGGTGGAAGCAGCACATGGACCATCTGGCCTTGGAGAAAGATGTGGTTCGGGCCCAGCTCTCGGTTGAGCGCCAACTCCAAAGTGTGAAGGAGGAGAGCTTGGCCCGAGCCAAGAAAGTTGAATAGCTCGAGGCTCGGTTGACCGCTGAGCTTGCAAGGGCCACATCCGAGGTGGAGATGCTCGTGGCTTCTTACCGAGCTGACGCCGAAGATGCCAACACTCGGCAAAGGAGATTTCTGTTGCTGCTGAGGTTAAATTATTCTACGTTACTAAGCATGCTAGGAACCAGTCCTAGAGAGAGACTCTTAAGGAGGTAAATGCTCGTGGCTTCGACCTCACGACTGATATCGAGAGTGTGGAAGTATTAGAGGACGAGGCCGGAGCTTTGCTTTCCGATGATGAAGATTCCGGGAGTGGATCCGAGAGCGGAGGAGATGAAAATGAAGCTTCCGAAGAAGTGGCTCCTGAGGTGGACTAGGCACTTAGGATTTCTTTTCTTTTTTTATTCTTTTTGTTTTTGGATTTTTTGTGTAAGACCTAGTGTGGTCTTTGTAAATACTTTGCATATATTAAATATTCCCCTTCATTCCGTTTTGTCTCTGATTTTGTGATAAATTTGTTTTTGCCTTTTCTTTGTGAAAACTATGTTGCTGAAACCTCTATAATCGAGTAAGCACTGGCTCGAACTTACAGTAGAACAAACCCTAGGGTTTTTAGTTAAGCGAGGGCGAGTCCCCGAGCTCAACAATATGTTTAGGATTTTGATTTTGGATGGCTTGATCAAATCCATACTTGCACTATTTTTATAACCGAGCTCGAGTAAGTTTACATAGTAACAGACCCCTTAAGGTTTTATATCAAATAATGATGAATCCTCGAGCTACATTCAAATCAGTTTTATTTGAGCTCGGAATAGTGGAACCCTTAGGCTCGAATTGAGTGAGAACAAGATCTCGAACTCTACGTGTATTGGCCCTTAGGCTCTTTAGATTGGGCTGATATGCCCTCTAAAAGATGGCTATTACTTACCTCTTTCGGCTTAAAAATACTTAGTGAAAATTTCTTTATGCCTTAGTATATTTTTTTTACCCATTGGGTTTTTTGAGGGTTCGATATCGATTGAAACCCTTTTGCTTTTTGTGCCTTAGCACGTGTGTGTTAAGATAATTTGATACCTCTTAAGGTTTTTCGAGGGCTGATTTTATCGAAGCCCTTTTGATTATTTGCCGAGGGCAGACTTTTTTAACCGATTTTTCAAAAAATTCGAAGGCCTACTTTTATAACGGGATTCGTACGTCTCTGAGTCGTATTAATTTGGCCGTAGCCTTTGAGTATGCCTCTTGGGCTTATTTCCCAATTACACTTCGAACTTGTTCGAAATGTTAGTCCTCGATAATGATGCCCTTCGCCTATAGATCGAGGGGTGCCTCTTTGAGGTCTTATGAATTTGAGTTTAGATAACTCGAATACGTCGATCGTCGACGACAACCCCCGAGTTTACGAGGTATATTTGTACTTGGCCCTTGATCCATTTCTCACTCGTATAGTAGAAAATTTTATTTGAGACACAAGATATTTGATATTGAAAGAATGCTTATTTGAACAATTTATACATGCGTACATGTTTTGTCATCGTGATCGACTAATCTATATGGACACGGTTCATTCGACCATTTGGCCCATTACAAAGTTTCCCTATCGAGACCCTTTGACACGAAGAACTTTCCTCGAAAATATAACGTCCGAGGGGGATGCCCCCGGGTATTCGAGGTTTATTGTAAAGAAGCCTTGGATACTGTTGAATTGTCCCCAAGTAGCACATAATTGTTGCCTCATTAAAAACCTCGCCGGGAAAATCCATTCGGGATAAAAACTGATCTAAGGGAAAAAGAGTGCAACGCGTGCTTTAAAACCTGAGGTCTCGATATCTTCAATCGAACACCTGCACTGAGTTAGCATCAAATATATAAACGAAAAAGGGATAAAGTCATACCTTAGAAATAATATCGTTTGAGAAGTGATATGTTCCAATTATTTGGTAGTTGTTTGTCGTTCATCATGCCGAGCTTATAAGATCCCTTTCCGACGATGTCGAGGACTTGGTAGGGTCCTTCCTAATTTGGTCTGTGATTCCCTTCATTAGGATCTCGAGTGTTGATGGTGAGTTTCCTTAGGACTAAGTCCCCGACTATGAAGTGGCGAAGGTTGGTTCTTCTATTGTAGTATCTCTCGATTCGTTGCTTTTTTGCAGCCATTCGAACAAGCGCGCTTCTCATTTTTCATCAATAATTCGAGGCTAGCATTCATAGCCACATGATTTGATTCTTCTATTGTCAGTCGAAACCTAGCACTGGGTTCCCCGACTTCGACTGGAATCAAGGCTTTAGAGCCATATACTAAAGAAAATGGAGTTGCCCCCGTACTGGACTTTGATGTTATTCGATATGCCCAAAGAACCTCGGGTAGAATTTCTCTCCATTTCACCTTAGGGTCGTTCAACCTTTTCTTTAGGTTTTGAATGATAGTCTTGTTCGTCGATTCATCCTATCCGTTCCCACTAGGGTGATACGATGTTGATAATATCCTTTTTATTTTATGGTCTTCGAGGAATTTTGTCACTTTGCCGCTGATAAATTATTTTCCATTTTCGCACACTATTTCGACGGGTATCCCGAATCGACACACGATGTGATTCTAGATGAAGTCTATAACCTCCTTTTCTCTGACTTCTTGAAAGCCTATGCTTCAACCTATTTAGAAAAATAGTCAGTCATAAATAAAATGAACTTAGCTTTACCTGGGGCCGATGGAAGAGGGCCCACGATATCCATCCCCCATTTCATGAATGTGCATGGGGATAGGACCTAGTGAAGTTGTTCTCCGGGCTGGTGGACCATCGATGCAAACCTTTAACATTTATCACATTTTCGAACAAACTCCTTAGTGTCTTTTTCCATGCTATCCCAGTAGTATCCTGATGCGTGGCTAGAATCCATAGTTTTAAGCATTATATGCCGTACATTTTGTGTGCAATTGTGATAAAAATACACGTTATATGTGCATAATGGAGTCTATTTCATGTGTAGGTGAATTGGAGATGGAAGCCGAGCTAAATGGGTGCATAAACGTCAAAAATACGCTCAAGAGTCGAAAAGGAGTGACCCGGGCCATAGCCGGGCGTTTGGCCCCTAAAGTCAGGCTGACCCTGGCGTTAGCCAGGCGTTTGGCCCCTAAAGTCAGGCTGACCCTGGCGTTAGCCAGGCGTTTGGCCCCTAAAGCCAGGCTGACCCTGGCATTAGCCAGGCGTTTGGCCCCTAACGCCAGGCCTGCCCAGGCGTTAAAGGGGCGTTTGGGGCTTAACGCCTGGGTGCCTGGTCCGGTCAACTCCGAGTTTTGAAGGTTTTAAGTGTTTCCCCGTTGGAATAGAAGTCTCCTACACGTTTAGGGTTTGTCCCAAACATATAAATAGACCTAAAAACACAA
>ML430850.1:2802-17493 GCA_005239525.1 Nicotiana knightiana
TTGTCCCGCAACCTACATTACAACCAAAATAAATTCCTACTTGATCATTGACTGAATGAGCTCCATTAGTAGAGTATTACACTACGGGCAAGCCTATGGTGCATCTTTTGTGGCATATGAATGTTGTTTCTGAGAGCGAGTGAATTCTTTCTATCTTGAGTTCCTAAGTGTTCTTAAATTTTATTGTGTGAGGAACTAGCTCTTTGATTTGGTGAGGGCACATGATTCATGAAGGAAAGGTAATGTTGTTGACCTCTATGTTAGAGTAGTTAGTGAATTGTGAATAAAGCATGGTATTTTTGAGTCGATTATTGAGGCGAGCATGTCACCTCTTTGTGCTTGAACTGTTTTAAATATTTTTGGTGTAATGTTAAGAGACTTGCTTAATAAGTTGTGTACATGAGTGTAGTATGATTGCTTGAGGACGAGAAAATGTTTAAGTGTGGGGTATTTATGTGCGGCTAGAATTCATGGTTTAACATGTTATATGCCCTACATTTTATGTGCGTTAATGATAAAAAATACACTTTTTGTGTGCATAATAGAGTCTATTTTATATGTAGGTTAATTGGAGATGGAAACCGAGTTAAATGGATGTAAATACATCGAAAATACGCTCAAGAGGCGAGGAGGAGTGCACCGGGCTATAGCCAGGCGTTAGAGCCCAAACATCTGGCGTTAGCCAGGCGTTAGAGTCCAAACGCTAGCCCTAGACTGGCGTTAGCCAGGCGTTAGAGTCCAAACGCCAGCCTTAGCCTGGCATTAGCCAGGCGCCAGGGCCCAAACGCCAGGCCCCTGTTTCGGTCAATTCCGAGTTTTGACGAGTTTAAGTGTTTCCCGGTTGGAATAGAAGTCTCCTACACGTTTAGGGTTTGTCCTAAACATATAAATAAACCCCGTAAACACAACTTGAGGGGGGAATTTCGGAGATATTGAAGAGGATTCGAAGGATTCGAAGGATTCAAAGAGAGAAAACCATTGAAGTGACAAAACATTGATTTTTACATCTTTTATTCATTACTTTGTAGTTCAATTATGCAATTTATTTTGGGTTTGATTCTTATGAACATGTCTAGCTAACTTCTTTAATCTAGGGTTTTGGTAGAACCCGTTGGGTATAAACTTCTTGTGTTATTAATATAGCTATTGATTGGTTGATTTATCTCTATTTGTTCAACTACATTCTTGTTGTAGTTAATTGAAAGGGCCCTCAATTAACTGTTCCTATTTATTAAGTATCCGAGAAGTAAGTTCACCGACGGGGGAAACCATAACCTTAGGCCTTTATCATTATTATTTACAACACATTGTTAGTAATTGCTAGTTATTATTATTGTCAGTAGAATTAGTAAAACATCACCAATTTATACTAAAAAGTCTTGAGAGAATTGATTGAGTAAAAGTTGCGTATTCTAAAGACTTGATTGATACGTAAATTCCCTGTGGGATCGACTCTGGGCATAATACCCCGGATTATATTTGCAACGCCCGTTTAGTCTTTTATTAGACATAGTTAAGCGTGATCACTCGCCGAGTAGAGGACATGTGGGATCAGGAGAGAGAGGCCAGGCTGGGCTATGAGAGAGAGGATAGGTGAGTTCAGGAGAGAGAGGACAGGGAGGCGAGGAGGCCTCGTAGGTCAGAGAGATCTACTAGTCCTTGTTTTGGAGGTAAGGTATGATATGGTAGAGGTTTTGTGGGTCAACCAGTTCGGTTTGCACTTTCGACGCACGGTGTTTCAGGTATCCATAGGTCTTAGGGTACTCGTACGGCATAGTTTCCTAAGTTGCATCAGCAGAGAGGTTTCTTTGAGTGTGGAGATACCATCCACATGGTGAGAGATTGTCCCAAACTCTAGGAAAATGTATCGCAGCGGGGTATTCAGGCGAGTAGGGGGCGCCCAAGAGAGGGAGGCCCGACCCATTGATGTGTTTCATATAGTAGGTTGGAGGCCATTGTGCCAGACGATGTCATACATGTATGTATTTGATTCGTTACTGAGGGGTACCATTCATATTTCGTATCGGTTTTGCTTATCAGGGACAAGTTCCCTTATTTATTGTTTCATTTATAGGTGAGTTTCATGATTTGCACTTTGTTCATGTGTTTGCCCTGTTGAGAGATTCTATGAGTGGTGGCCCGTGTATATCGTTGTCTTTATTCATCACTGAGAGGGGTGAGATTTGAAGTGAGTCCCTGTTGTTCATTATGGTAGGTTTTTGGTGTGATTTCCTGAGTATTCTTGGTTGCGATTTGTGCTTTGGTACTCTACCGGGGTAAGATTTCAGTAACTGTTGTGATTTTATTGGAAGAATTGAGTTAGTGGAAGATTTTAATTAGTGTGATGTATATTCGACCTGTGATTTAGGGTTGAGGGTGAAACCCTCGCAAGTTCATGTGATTTTTTATGTTTGAGTCGGGTTGTGCGTCGCGGTGGATTGTTATAACAGGATGAGATCCTTATTATTTTTTATGTATTTTGATTTTCCTATTTAAATTGATTCGTAGTATGGTATTTGTCGCGCCCCCTCTTTCCTCGCGGAGATCGGGTTTATGACATTCGGTTGAGACAACTCTTTCCTTTTGGGAAAGGGATTTGTGTTTTTGAGAGTCGCCACCTAACGATTTTTAAAGATGCGTTAGGACACCAAAGGGGTTCATTTACAACTACGTTATTAACTAGAAATAGGGTAAGGGCTTGAAATTATCCTAAGGGGAAGGTGTTAGGCACCCCTCAGGATCCACAAGTGTGGTTCCCGGCCAAATAGCTTTTGTGAATTTAAGCAGGTAGCAAGCAGGCAATTAATGTTTAAACAAGTAAAGAGTTTTGAAAGACTCATAGTCTAAGCACATATGTGTTACAAAAAGTTTTGAAAATACTTAATATTTGAGCAAGGTTTTTTGAAAGAGTTATGATCTAAACATGCATATAAAGGATAAGGGGAGTCCTAGGTTGTTTGTCATATGGATCACATCAGTACAATACACGGTAATCACTCCTCAAAGAGGGGATACATGTGGTATTAGCGTACCGGTCATCATATCCATAGTCTACCCTTTTCCACCCCGTGAAGGTAATTAAAGTAAGTGTTGGTCAACGACCTCTATTGCATGTCGTTACCCGTCCCATACTAATAGTCCTTGGAGAAGTTTAGGACTTCTATCCTAGGAGGGAAGTTCTAGGCCGACCCTCAGGTTTAAAGGCAAAACACAAAGCGACAAACAAGAAACATATAGGACTACAATTAAGGGGGATAAACATACAAACAAGAAAAGGCTCAAGTACCTCCACAGATAAGACAAGTAAGTAGCATGACTCAAACACAGTTAAAGTCCAGATTCAGGTTCAGATCCTAATCATGGTATCTAAGTGACAACACAAAGACATATTTATTGCATACCTCAGAGAGGAAGTCTTAATCAGGCTTGCCTACTGGTTTTAAACATGCTGACAGTTGAACACTAATCACAAAGGACAGTTCTGGTTTTATTTCTTTATGGTTGATTACCTAAGACTTGTCTAGGCGTGTAGCAGTTATTCAGAATTGATGAGAACTCCAGGTCGTTATACCTAATAACATGCAGTTCTAGGTTTTACAAGCATTCAGAGACTAATTACCAGTTTGTTAGAACAGGAGGACTGTTTTATATATCTATATTTGGACTAAGTGTAGTTAAATGAGTACGATCCTATAACATGATGTCTAATGCAGAATGATGCATATGCAGTTGCTAAAATAGGATCTCTAAATGCACATAGAATCATAACATTATGCACAGTTTCAAGAATAACATAGCTGACAGTTTTTAATGTTGTTTATCTTAAAAAAAAACATGTTTTCTAAGTGCGGATCGTATTTGCAGCATGATGAGTGCAACACATTTATCCTAAGACAGGATTTATAAATGAAGTCAAGGAGTGATGACATGCTGAAAAAAAGCATATGTATGAACCTAAGTGACATGGTATCTAAATGCATGGAATACTTGATTCCTAGACATGGTTGCTAGTGCGCATATAAAAAAATAAACCTAGAAAAACATGGTATATACCCATACTTATACTATAGCATGCGTATCCTCACCCATTTCCACTATCCAACTCCAGAATCATTTTTACAAATTATTACAAACCTCTGAATATGAATTACACAACTGAAATAGAAGAAAAATAAGAAGTTAACTATATGGAGCCTACAGAATAGGCCCAGATCTCCATGTCCTCAATGCCAAGTAATGTTTCACAGCCTTTTCATAATCTGGGTGTGTCGGAGTTCCCTAAAGATCTCAAGGGATCCCGGGCAGTGCTCACATCCAGATTCCATAGCCAAGATAAAGTAAGTACAGTGTGGAATGGCCAGCCTTTGTGTGTCAAAGTTCAGAGGGAGCTCAAGGGTCCCAAGGCAATGCTCACACAGAGGGGGTAGAACTTAATGATCTAAGAGTAGAGTGAGAGTGCTCGACATAGTTTTGAAAAGGTTAAGTAAGAAAACAGTTTTGAAAAGGGTAAGTAAGAAAACAATTTTGAAGAGGGAAACTTGATTGAAATAGTTTTATAACAAAGAATTTTAACCACAAAAGGGCAGGAGCACCAACAAGTTCAACATCACACAAAGGACCAGGAATACTCCAACAATCACAAGCAGGGGTAATGGGATTTGAGGGACAAATACAGAGCATGTGAGGGAAAACATGTAGCAGGCAGTACACAATCAGAAGTTCCTAAGCATTCAGGAGATTGGGGGATACAGTAGGGTATAGGATTATACTAACATAACAGGACCAAATAGTTCAAGACAGTAGGATTTACCCTAATCAAACTAGTGTACCAAACATAGGCATGAAGATTCACATAGAACATGTATCAAGTACATAAAGACATGTTGGTTATGACAAATAGAGTATAACTTATCATGTGAATGGAGTTCAGGATCCTAGTTACATGTTGAACAACAAAATAATAAGTAAAAGCAAATTAGAAACACAATGAATTGCAACAGTAGTAGAAACATGTTGGTTTGAGAACTGAAATCTGAATTAGAACATACCAGTGAAGTGAAGAAAGCAGTAACCCAAACAGAAAGTAGGAGATGCACAATAGTTAGCCTTGGCTTGCAGCCGGCTAGGCTAACTTAGAATAGTAGTAACTAGCACAGAAAAGAGAGAGAGCAGAGAGTTTTTAGTTGTGTGACAGAGAGAGAGTTGAACAGTGTTGCTCGTGTTTTAAAAATGAGAGAAGAGTATGCATAGACATATAGTTTTGAAAGATGGGTGAAAAGTAAGGTAAAAATCAGAATCATGCAATAATTATGGGACTTGGTATCAATCAGAGTTAAATCAGAACAAGTACTCCCATAATTAAGGGAGTTATTCAAACGGTAAGTAACAAATAATGAAAGAGACCATATATAGCTTAAAGGAATATTCAAACAGTGCAAGTATAGAGCAGGTAATTAGGCTAGGTTCGTGAAATTCTAATTAAGGAAATAGGAATCAATTAACAGTAAGTCAATCATGTAACAAGGTAAGAAGTAAACTAAAGGTCGGAAATTAGTAAGAATATCACCATAGGAAATCAGTAAAGGTTTTCAATCACAAGGAATCAGGGATTCAAATAATAGAAAAATAATACTAATTACTATAGACATACATGCATGAACGGAATGAACATAATATAAGCAAAAGAGATAAATCAGGAACCCTAACAAAGTAAAATTGCAGAGAATCATAAAGCTCATGAGACACAAACATATATACAAACATATTATCAAAGACAAAATCAGGGATTTAGAGTTTAGGACTAGAAATTAGGGGTTTCAACATAGCAACTCAGATAAGAGAGAGAAGCTTAAATAAATCGCTAAAACACAGTAGAAATCCTAGGTTGACAGTAAGAATCATAGGAAAATCATTTAAAACGGAGTCATGAAACCCTAGTTGAAAATGAAGAGTCGTTTTAGAGAAAATCGTAGAACCTTTGAGAAAAACAGCGAAATAGCTTAAAATATACACAGATCTATCATAGATCTAAAAGAATCGGAGATTTTTTAAGAACTAGGGTTTCGAAGAGAACCCAGAAAAGATAAGAAAGCCTTAAAATGTTATCGGTTTTAACCGGAAAGTCATAGATCTTACTCGAACGGTCGGAGATGGCCGGAAAATGGTATGCAAGGACATAGGTGGGAGTTGAACCACTCCAGGTTCACTTGGGGATCTCAGGGTAGTGTCAAACCGGCGTGGAGGTGCGACATATGCTAGGGATGGTGAGAGGTCATGGTTTCCGGCGAGATACGTGGTCGGAGAAGATGAACAGAGTTCATCGAAAAGGGGGGAAGGTGAGAAGGTTCTAGAGAGAACCAGATATAGGGAGAGGGAGATAGAGAGACGGTTGAGAGAGAATGATATCGGGGGGGAAATGAAATGGGGGTACTCATTAGGGGGTTATTAATGGTAAGGACGAATCTGGGCCGTTGATTTGAATTAATCAACAGCTCAGATTAAAAAGGGGATTGGGCCGGGTGAGATTTGAAAACTAGGCTAGACTATGGGACTAGTTGAATGGGTTAAGGGGTTCGGGTAGATTAGGCTAAAATTAGGATTAAAAGTGGCTATTTGTTAAATACCCATTTAAAAAATAGATAAATGATTAATAAAAAATGGTTAATAATTATAAAAAATAAAATTGATACTTAGTATGAAATTAAAGTAATTAATTAGTATTTAAAATACAAATGGCTAATTATTTGATAAAAATGGCATAAAATAGGTAATCAGGCTATAATTGCAAAATTGGCATAAAATAGAAAAAATGCCAATTATTATAAAAACTGATTTTGAAGGTATATATGCAATTTAAAAAATAATTCGAGGAAGAATTGGGTATCAACAGCTGCCCCTCTTTACCCGGGAAGGATGAAAGAGTTGTAAGGTAAAGACATGATGGCCAATTTTGACCGAGCGAGGCGGTTTGAAAAGATTTAGGTCGTACCCTGGTTTCTGAGTTTCCTACATATCCCCGGTTTTACAGCAATCAGGCCGTATGTAGTTCAGGAGTCATTGGCGAAGTATAGCGATGAAGTTTTACAAGAACGGATGCAAAGTATAGGGTCAGGTGCACAAACGGCTTACGGGGTTGTTAGGAGAACTGGAGCGGGACCACTCCTACCGGGATGACAGTTTGCTCGCCGGATTACCTGCAATGACGTCCTCAGACCATGACGTCCTGGGCTATAAATTGCTTGATGCAGGATTCGCAGGCCATGAAAATGATGTTCTCGCGCCATGAGGATTGTGCCTCCGAACCATGATGCCTTTGAATAATGATTGGAGAGGTTGAAAGAGATCCTCAGGCCATGGCATGGTGTTCAGGCCATGAAAATGGTGCCTCCGAACGATGACGCCTTTGGATGAGTTGGCGATATTTTAGCCCATGCAGATGCAATAGAATGATACTGATAAGACAGAGCTTAGTCTTGCGAATAAAAGGGCAGAGCTTAGCCCGAAAGGAAAGCGAAGTTAATAGTGCTTGAGATAGCGGTTAGTCTCGAAAGGTAAATTGGAGGCAGAGCTTAGCCTCGGAAGGCAGAATGGTAGCCTTATGCAATGATGTAGATAGAGGTAGAGCTTAACCTCGGAAGGCAGAATGGTAGCCTATGCAAAGATGAAAATGCATATGGAGACAACATTTATTCTCGGAAGTCAGAATGGTAGCCTTATGCAATGATGTAGATGGAGGTAGAGCTTAACCTCGAAAGGCAGAATAGTAGCCTTATACAAAGATGCAAATGCAAATGGAGACAGCGTTTAGTCTCGAAAGGCAGAATGGTAGCCTTATGCAATGATGTAGATGGAGGTATATCTTTAACCTCAGAATGAAGAATGGTAGCCCTATGCAAGAAATAAAATGACAGTAGGAATTCTTAGCTGGTGATGAATTGTGGCATTGTGATTTTTGAGAGCATTGTGACTGCGGAGCATTGAGGCATGTGCGAACGTCGGCAAGTGCAGCAGTTTTGAGAGTCGTATTTTGGACAACGTTTGTCCCCTGGGCGGACCGTTCGTTTAGGGATTTTTCAACCTTAGTGCCTGCAACCAAAGAAATACCGTGAGTTCTATAAACGGGGGGGAGGATTAGTTCGTATCCTCGCTAGCTTTTCTTGACTTGTTGGGCTCGATCTGATGATATTGTCTGTATTATTGGGGAAGCGATGCTAAACAAAGTTGTTTCAAAAACAAACATGCATGATTTTGTAAAAGCATAATGCATAATTAAAAAATAATTTTGGGATGAACCGACGACCGTGACACGACTCGGGACATTGCAACCTCTCCTGCTACGGAATTTTGAGGGTCCTCCTCAAAATTCTACCCCAGTTTGATGGGTGAATATCTCTGAATGTTGCTCGTGCGGCGATTGGCTGATCTTGCTTCAGAATTTTAAGGGTCCTCCTCAAAATTCTGCCCCAGTTGGATGGATGAATGCTTCTGGTTGTTGCTCGTGCGACGATTGGCTGAACTTGCTTCAGAATTTTGAGGGTCCTCATCAAAATTCTGCCCCAGTTTCCAATTGCGGGGAAAATGAAATTTTTATTGAATTGTGACCGAACCCATAGGGCTGCCTATGTATCCCCTCTTAAACGGGAATCAGGTCAGGCGTAGTTCAATTTACATCATTGAGAAAGCATAAAGATTACACATAGTAGCATTTGACTGCATCTAAATTTATTGGCTTTTTCCAGACTTCTCCTTCCATTTCTGCGAGTAGAAGTGCTCCTCCTGTCAGTACCCGGTGAACCATGTACGGACCCTGCTTGTTGGGAGAGAACTTCCCTTTGGCTTTGGCTTGATGTGGAAAGATCTTCTTCAGCACTAGCTGCCCTGGTGTGAACTGTCTAGGCTTGAATCTCTTGTTGAAGGCTCGGGTCATTCTGTTCTGATGGAGTTGACCATGACAGACTGCATTCATTCTCTTTTCGTCTATAAGGTCTAGTTTCTCATAATGGCTCTTTACACATTCTGCGTCGCTGAGCTCAGCTTCTTGTATAATTCTTAGAGATGGAATCTCAACTTCGGCAGGAATAACAGCCTCAGTACTATAAACTAGCATATAAGGAGTTGCCCATGTTGAGGTGCGAACTGTGGTGCGATATCCCAATAAGGAAAATGATAACTTCTCGTGCCACTGCTTGTGCCTTTCTATCATCTTTCTTAGTATCTTCTTGATGTTTTTGTTGGCGGCTTCTACAGCTCCATTCATCTGAGGTCTGTAAGNTCCCGAATCGACAAACAATACGATAGCGGACAAATTCTGCCACGACTTTCTTAGTTACTGCTTTGTAGGATGCTGCTTCGACCCATTTGGTGAAATAGTCGATGGCTACCAGAATGAACTTGTGTCTGTTGGAGGCGGCAGGCTCGATTGGTCCAATAACGTCCATGCCCCAAGCAGCGAACGACCATGGTGAGCTTGTTGCGTTGAGCTCGTTTGGAGGTATATTTATCATATATGCGTGTATCTGACAACGTTGGCATTTCTGTACATACTGGATGCAGTCCGTTTCCATAGTCATCCAAAAGTAACCAACTCGGAGTATCATCTTTGCCAGAACAAAACCGTTCATATGCGGTCCACAGGTCCCAGCATGAATCTCCTCTAGCAGCTTGGATGCTTCCTTTGCATCGATACAACGTAATAATCCCAAATCGGGGGTCCTCCTATATAGGATTCCTCCGTTGTGAAAGAAGTTGTTGGATAGTCTTCGAAGTACACTCCCCACTGCGTAATGAAAGTCATTATCCCAGCATCTTCCCCATCCATCTAGATCTGATGATAACCAGCGAAGCAATCCACGAATGATTGTAGTTCATGCTTGGCGCAATTTTCAATCAGGATATGTATATTTGGCAAAGGGAAGTCGTCTTTCGGACTAGCCCGGTTGAGATCCTGGTAGTCGACACAGACTCTGACCTTCCCATCCTTCTTTGGTACTGGCACAATGTTGGATAACCATGGCGGGTACTCAACTACCCTAAGAACCTTGGCGTTGATCTGCTTGGTGACTTCTTATTTGATTTTCAAACTCATGTAGGGTTTGAACTTCCTGAGCTTTTGTTTTACCGGTGGACACATTGGATTGGTCAGCAATTTGTGAGCCACAATAGAACGTACTTAGACCAGTCATGTCGTCGTACGACCAGGCGAATATGTCCTCATACTCCTTTAGAAATTCTGCATATTTTTTCTTTTCTGACAGCGACAAATGACTGTTGATTCGTGTTTCCTTGATGTTTTCTGAATCTCCCAGGTTGATGATTTTAGTCTCGTCCAGGTTGGACTTAGGTCTATTCTAAATATTCTCAACTTCTTTGACAATCTCGTCAGGTATGTCATCTTCTTCTGAATCCACGTCCGTTCGCTGCGTTGTCTCGTTGCATGTCACAGTCATCGGTTCATCAAGACGGGTAATAGTAATGTTGTATTGGTAAAGTAATGAGAGAAAAATGATAGCAATAAATATTGATTCGTTAGAAAATTTTAAAAATGCTTTTGATAAATTGAACGATTGTTTTGAACACTGAAGATCTTATTGCAGGAATTAAAATGCGAAAGAGGAAATCATTTTGTAAACAAAAACAATGAATAGCGCTCGTTTTAGCCTTGCTACCCCGAGGCTCGTCGGGCTTTGGTTGTCGTGACAGTCCAGTTCTTGAGGTACGTCCCTCTGCTCACAGCCTGTATGGAAGGGCCTTCCTCCCCCTCCTCCTCGAGAATAACACAACAGTCCATATCACTGTCCTCCAGAAACAAGTTCCTCATTGCTACAAGTGCTTCTTCTTCGTCTGATCCATAAATAACGTCGACCTGTTGGAAGGTCTACTCCAGATGTGGTAATCATTGCTCCAAAGGGTAATAAGTATCGCACCATGGTGGCGACCAGTTTTTGAATTCTTCCCGAGTGTGTTCGTATCCCAAACCGAAAGTGGTGTCGTGCTTCTTGAGTTTGATAGGTTTGAGATCCCCTGAAGGTTCTTGCCGAGCCCTTTACTTGGCTCGTACCCTCTCCAATTCATCATACTTGCGATCTTTCTATCCCACCTTTTGTCTTTGTCTATAGTGTTTACCCGTTCAATGTGGTGGTAAGTTTCTCCACCCAGCTTCCTTCTTCCTTCAATCACCAGAATAGTTTGGCGACTGTAAATAGGGTTGTTACCGTCACCATGAATAATCACCTCTTGGTGTAGCGTTGATTCTACGGCCCCGGCAGCATGGATCCAGGGTCACCCTAATAACAGGTTGTAGGACGTTGGCACATCTATCACTTGGAAGTCGACCGCGAACCAGGTTGGCCCCATTTGCAGGCATAGGCTGATCTCACCAATGGTGGACCTCTGAGATCCATCGAAGGCTTTCACGTTGATCACTCTGTCCTTTATCTCATGCAGCCCTTTACCCAATTTCTTGAGCCTTATCAGCGGACAGATGTTAAGACTGGATCCCCCATCGATCAGGATTCTGGTGATGAAATAATCTTCGCATTGCACAGTGATGTGTAGTGCTTTGTTATGGCCCAACCCTTCAGGAGGCAGCTCGTCCTCATGGAAAGTGATCTTGTGACTCTCCAACACTTGGCCCACCATATTAACCATTTCTCCACTAGTGATGTTGTTTGGCACATAGGCTTCATTCAACACCTTCAATAAAGCATTCCTGTGCGTCTCGAAATTCTGCAGCAAAGAGAGGATGGATATTTGCATCGGCGTTTTGTTCAGCTGGTCGATGACCAAATACTCCTTGGCATGTACTTTCCTCCAAAGGTCGTCCGGACCTGTCTCGATAATGGGAGGCTGATTAGAAGCCTACATGCTGGATTCAGCCAGATGTTCAGGGGTATAGACTCTGCCAGTTCTTGTCATACCCTGCGCTGCGACGGCTTCTTCAGTCTTGATCTTGCCTTTCCTTCTCGCCTCGGTTGTGTAGTCCCAAGGTACAACATTTGTATAGAAGGGTGGCGTGGTCGACTCGCCACTGGAATTGGTGTGACTATCCTTACTTCAAGTGGAACATGTACCTTGGGTGGCAAGACTGCAACCTCAAATGGTGCGGGTGCATTTGCCGGAGACACGAACTCAACTTCAATTGATACTGGTGTTTTTGTAGGTGACGCTGCTTCATACTCGAGAGATACAGACATATCTACCTCAGCATCCGCAGACGGCTGAATCTGGACTATGATTGGGTTGAGAGTAACCACTGGCTTCTTTGGGTCATCGCCTTCCACGATCAACCCGATTGACCCCTCGGGGACCCAGTCATCTTCTATTTCAATCAAGTGGATGCCTCCACCCTTATGGTCCGGAAGAGGAGTGTTGTGGACATTTGGAGAGGATTCCTTTGCCACGATGACCTTGTTTCAATCAACAAATGTATCTTGTCCTTCAAAGAACGGCATTCATCGATGGTGTATCCCTTCATGCTAGAGTGGTTTGCACAGGACTTGTTTGGGTTGACCCATTGAGAAGGATTATCAGGGGTTGCAGCAGGGATGGGGGTGACGTAACCAGCAGCTTTGAGCTTCTCATACAACTGGTTGATGGGTTCAGCGATGGCGGTATACTGTTTTAGAGGTCTGCAATCAAAATTAGGACGAGGTCTAGGGAAGTTTTGGCGTGCAGGGGGTGATTGGAAATGGGGTGGTTGAGAATTGTAAGTGTGGTAGACAGGAGCGGGTTGAGAGTATCTGGGTGAAGCAGGTTGATATGTCGGTAGTGGAGGTGACTGAAAGTTGGTGATGGAGGTGATTGATAAGTGGGTGGTGAATCTTGGTATGAGGGTGAGGGTGCTTGGTAATTTGGGGTTGGTTGATATGTGAGTGGAGGTGTTGGGTAAATTTGGTATTTGAGTTGGGATTTGGTTCTTTGTGCAACTATCACGGCTCCTGCATCTCTTTTCTTAGACACACCACCAGACTGCAAAGCCTTATTTGTAGCTTGCAAGGCTTCAAAATTCGTGACCATACCACTTTTAATACCCTCTTCGATTCTCTCCCCCAGATTGATAATATCAGAGAATTTGTGGTTCTCGATCATCATCAATCGTTCATAGTATTGCAGGTCCTGAGCCCGGACAAAGAACTTGTTCATTTGTTCCTCTTCTAAGGCGGGCCTAACCTTGGAAGCTTCGGACCTCCAACGAGTAGCGTACTCGAGAAATGTCTCTGTGGGCTTCTTCTTCAAATTCTGAATATAGATCACGCCTGGTGCATTCTCTGTGTTGAACCTGAATCTTTCCACAAAGTCAGATGCCATGCTCACCCAATTCGACCATTTCTTGGGATCTTGGATGATGTACCAAGACACCGCATCTCCTTTCAAGCTCCTCATGAACATCTTCATGCGAATCCTTTCATCCTTCCCTACTCCAATAAGCTTGTCACAATAAGTTCTTAGATGACCCTTGGATCAACTGTACATTCAAACATTTCAAACTTAGGAGGTTTGTATCCCTCGGGCAGTTCGACATCGGGTTGTATGCATAGGTCTTTATAGTTCAACCCTTCGACTCCCTTGATTCCCTAGACGCCTTGAACCCGGTTGGTCAGCTTCCTAAGTTCCTCGGTCAATTTCTTGATAAGCAGGTCATTTTCGTCAGACTCAGGTGTGTATGTGATAGGGGGAGTGGAGTGTGGCATGGTCTCCACGTAGATGGGATTGTTATGGTGGCCTGGCGCATGAGTGTGGAAATGGTCATTTGTAGAGTTCTGAGATTCTGGGATAAGCAGTGGAGTGTTATTTGGAATGTGGCAGGCGTTGCATTGTGCTGGAAGAGTTTGGTTTTTTGGTGGGGTGTTGTGATAATGAGCTGGGGGATGATCTTGCTGTTTTGGGATGTTTTGAGGAGGTGTAGGATTATGGATGTTAACGTCTGGGACGTTGAGGGAGAATGACAGATTTTCCAGGTTCAAAACTTGATCAAGCTCTTCTTGAAACTTTGACAACTTTCGTTCCAGCTGCGACACAGTTTCATTATGAATCTGAATACCCTGGCCATCAGTGGCCTCTACCCGTTCAACCACATTCTCATCTATGTTGTTGCATGAATCTTCCATTTTCTTTTTGCCTTTATTCTTGCCTTTGGGAAGACTAAGAGAAGGAGAGGGTGGAGGGCCCCTGGATCTTGTAAGATAGGATGATGATGCCAGAGTGAACGAACTAACCTTTGGGGAGGGGAATAAATAAATAAATAAAGAGGAAAACAAAAACAAAAGGTAGCCAAGTCAGTGAGGGTTATGAAAAGTATTGCGGTATTTAAACACATAGTGAGAGAATGTAAAGCGCGTCCTAATTTGGGGACCTATTTTGTGCATGAGGTAGGCCTAGCGACAAATTGATTTGGAGAACTTAAGATGCTAAATACCTCATTTCATTAATAAGAAGATAGACAAATCCCAAAATGACACTAAATAAACAGGAAGTAAAGGTCACTAATGGCCATTGGCCTTATTACATTGATAAAGTAAAAGAAAGACATTCCTATCTACTTGGTCCAAGAAGGACCTTCCCCAAACTCGGCATTCTTGCTTCCCTCGTACAGTTTCCCCAACTCGCGAAGTACCAGCAACAGGTATGTTATGGCTAGATGTCCTCCTTCGGTCCCTTCAGCCTTTTGACAGTCTTCAACCCTTTTGAGAAATT
>ML430851.1:0-16570 GCA_005239525.1 Nicotiana knightiana
GAAAAAGGGGCTATTTGTGAAATTTTAACGTTGGGCAACGACATGCTGTCAGGGGTGACCGTTGCCAACGGTCAGTGGGCCCCACATCTTAAAAAAAAAAATAGCCGTTGTACCGGGCCGGGCCGGTTAAACCGGTACACGGTTACGGTTCACTACCGGTCCGGTTACCCGTTTCAAAATAATTAAACGGACCAACCCCCTCTAACCCCCCTGCCCAGCCCAACCGACCCCCTATGAACCGGGCCGGGCCGGTTCCGGTTTTAATCGGTCTGGGCCGGTCCGGTTACGGGTCAACCCGGCCTGTTTGCCACCTTTAGTTAAAACTAAAAATGTCGAACTCTCAATCAACACCTCTACATGTTGACAGTGAGTCCGGCCACCATGGCGAAAATGACTATGTATCACCCGAAAACGAGGTGCCCCCTAGTTGACCTCAGCGGAGTCCCGGTCGCAGACCCGATCGACATTAACTCACATGTGGCTATCAATGCAAATTTCCCCACCGATCCTGAGGACAATGTCCGCAATGATGTTCGATCGGCTGCACAAAGCACACACGAACGCGAAGATGATGGATTCAACTTGTGGGTATTCTTCGAAATGTTACAGGCTCAACAAGCTGCGATAGCCCAACTCCAGAACTAGGCCGCTCGCTGAGTAGGTTTGAGCCCGAACCATCCCCGGAAGTTGTACACAAGGATGGAACGGATTTTAGAGAGATCGAATGAGAAGGAGTCAGGGACCAATCCGATAATCATGAATATGCTCGAAGAATTAACTAAACGGATACAGTCAGGGGAGAACAAAAATCGAGGCAAATGATAAGAAGGTGGAAACCTACAATTCCAGGGTTGTATTAGATCCCAGGACCACCACCGATATTGAAGGGCTTGGACTCCAACAAGTTCGTACAAAACCTTTTCCTCCGAGCACAGTTCCCAAGCCGATCACTAAGAAGTTTTGCATGTCCGAAATTCCTAAGTACAATGGAACGACTAACCCAAACGAAGATGTCACCTCCTATACATGCGCCATCAAAGGGAACGACTTGGAGGATGACGAGATCAGATCTGTCTTGCTAAAGAAATTTGGGGAGATCTTGTCAAAGGGAGCTATGATATGGTATCACAATTTGCCACCTAATTTTAATGACTCATTTTCTATGCTTGAAGACTCTTTCGTGAAGGCACACGCCGGGGATATCAAGGTCGAGACCAGGAAGTCGGACCTTTTCAAAGTAATACAGAAGGATAATGAAATGCTCAGAGAGTTCGTGTCCTTGTTTCAAATGGAACAGATGGACCTTCCACCGGTCGCTGATGATTGGGCCGTTCAAGCTTTTACCCAAGGACTCAATGTTCGAAGCTCGGTGACTTCATAACAGTTGAAGAAGAATCTGATAGAGTACCCGGATGTTACTTGGGCCGATGTGCATAATCAATATCAATAAAAAATCAGAGTCAAAGATGATCAACTTGGGCTCCTTCTAGGTCTGTTTATCCTGCCAGACCCGTTGACAGAATCAAGAGAGATATCCACCGTGAACCGAGGTCAAACAAAGATCGATACCAGTCGTATAATGGGTATCAAAGAAACAGTGGGTCCGGGAAAAGTTCTATGCAAAATGAAAGGAGAAATGATCGAGGTTAGAGCACTCGGGGACTCATGAGCAAGAAGTTTCGACAGACCTATCGGGCCTAAAAAAGCACCAAGGTTATCGGAATATAACTTTAATGTTGATGCGGCTGTCATCATATCAGCTATCAGACACATCAAAGATACCAAATGGATCCGATCCAGCCCAAAGAGATCCTAACCAGATGTGCAAATATCATGGAACTCATAGCCATAGAATAACGGATTGTCGACAGTTGAGAGAGCAAGTAGCCCGGTTGTTCAACAACGAGCACCTTTGAGAATTTCTGAGCGACCGAGCCAAGAACCATTTCAGAAACAGGAATTCTAACAAACAAACCAAACCAGAAGAACCTCAACACATCATTAACATAATCACGGCGGAGTAGATGTCCCTCAAGGGATGATGCTGAAGCGCACCAAAGTGTCAATCACAAGGGAAAAACGGACTCAAGATTACATACCAGTAGGAACCTTGTCTTTCAACGACAAGGATGCAGAAGGGATCATGCAACCTCACAGTGATGCACTGGTAATATCTTTATTCATAAACAAATCTCGAGTTAAGCGTGTGTTAATTGATCCAGTTAGCTCGACCAACATCATCTGGTCGAGAGTCGTTAAGCAGCTCGGTCTACAAGATCAAATCATGCCTGCAACCTGAGTTCTGAATGGATTCAACATGGCATGTGAAACTACTAAGGGGGAGATAACATTACTAGTAAATACCGTCAGGACCATCCAGGAGGCCAAGTTTTATGTGATCGAAGGAGGCATGACGTACAACGCCCTGTTCGGGAGGCCATAGATCCACAACATGAGGGCAGTGCCCCGACTCTTCACCAAGTGTTAATATTCCTAACACTGTGTACTGCTATAACATGATGCCATTCAGATTATATCAACACCTAGTAAACCGGATATTTGAGGAACAAATAGGAAATCGATGGAGGTTTACGTTGATGATATGTTGGTTACATCCCTGCGAGCAGAGGACCATTTAAAACATTTGCAGGAGACCTTCATCATATTGAAGAAGTATAATATGAAGCTGAACCCGGAGAAATGTGTATACGGAGTCGGAAGCCTAGGCATAAGAGAATGTTAGGGAGAAGGAAGTCATCGATTTCATTTGGGACCATATCATATGCCGGTTCGGAATGCCAGCCGAGATCATGTGCGACAATGGAAAACAATTCATCGGTAGCAAAGTAACCAAATATTTTGAAGACCACAAGATCAAAAGGATCCTATCAACACCCTACCACCCTAATGGGAACGGACAAGAAAAATCAACCAACAAAACAATACTCCATAACCTTAAAAAGAGGTTGATCGACGCCAAAGGAAAATGGAAGGAAATCCTACCTGAAGTCCTGTGGGCATACCGTACGACCTCGAAGTCCAATATCGGGACCACCCCGTTCTCATTGGTTTACGGCACCGAAGCTCTAATACCAATCGAAATCGGTGGACCAAGTATCAGATTCTGATATGCGACAAAGGAATCAAATGAGTAGGCCATGAGTACGAGCCTGGAGCTATTGTATGAAAGGCGCAAAGTCGCCCTCGTTCGGTTGGCTGCCCAAAAGCAACAGATCAAGAGATATTACAACAGAAGGGCCAACTTTCGATACTTCAACGTCGGGGACTTAGTATTAAGGAAGGCCACGCTTAACACCCGAAACCCGAACGAGGGGAAGTTGGGGACAAACTGGGAAGGGCCATATCATATCATCAAAATCAGTGGAAAGGGGTCCTACAAACTCGGAACAAGGAACGACGAACAACTACCGAGCAATTAGAACATAACTCAATTGAAACGATATTACTGCTAAGGTACGACCCCATTCATTTTATTTTACTTATATTTTTGACTAATGCTTGCAGGTAACGGACAAGGAGCAGTACAAAAGTTTTTAGGCCTGATAGCACGTGTTGCACTCTTTTTCCCTTGAACGAGTTTTGTCCAAAATGAGTTTTCCGGCAATGTTTTTAACGAGGAAACAATGGATCGTTCTAAATTAGAATCGAAGATCGATCATGAATCGGTGTCGAAGATCACATTAACAGTATCCAAGGCTTCTCTATGATCAACCTCGAATACTGGAGAACATTACCCTTGGATATTGACTTTAGCAAGGGAAGAAACCTCGTGACCGAATGTCCTCGATTGATAGGATTTATTGTAAGGGACAAATGTTCAAACGAACCCGGCCCACATAGATAGCTCGAGACCTGACACAAAGCTTGTACACATGTGTAATTATGACACATAAGAATAAAAAAAAGTCTCTTCCTTGCAGATAAATATCTTGTTTTTTAAATTTTTCTTGCATTTCTTTATGAAATTTCCTACTTCCAATCCCCTAAAGGTATCGAGCCCAAGGGCCACCTTAGTCTGAGTTCAAACGATCGCTCCCACCTTGGCACTGCCGTCCGAAACCAAACTCGGACGGTCCGAGCTATCAAAGCTCGGGGCCATAAGACCTATTAGGAAACGCCCGAATGTTAAAGGCTACGACCACCCCTACTCGGGGAATGTCATATTAGGCAAGCCCGGATAACTCGGTATAGGGATATTAACATGGGGAAACACCCGAACTGAAAAGGCTACGGCCATACTAAAATGGCTCGGAGACATTCGAGACCTGTAACAAAAACAAGGCCTTAAAATTTTTTAACCGGTTCTAAAGGCTACCCCCAGCAAACTATGATCTGAAAAAGTCTAAGTACTTTAGGGAAAAAAAATTTCGGTCACACCGAAACCCCGCGATGCCTTAAAACGAAATAATGTTAAGGCAAGGTTTGTTCGAACCTCTGAATGTAACCTAACTATTTCATGCTAAGGCATTTCAATCTTTATAAGTATAAGTAATAAAGTAAAGACAAAATTCAAAAAATATTGAAGGGAAAAAACCTTTTATATATGTATGTGTGTGTGTGTGTGTGTGTGTATATATAAAAAATTCTTTTTACAAGGGCCAAACAACCCTGATGCAAATTTTTACAAAGGCCAAACGACCTCAACAAAGGATAATACAAAAAAACAAAAACATCTAAAAAGGGCCTAAGTGGCCTAGTCTTCGTCGGGGGTAGCATCGTCACCCTCGGGGTCTCTGCCACCCTCGGACTCGCCCAAATCTTCGAAATCCTCGTCATCTTCAGGATAGGCTAATTTTTTGGCCTCAGATGCGAGCTCTTTGGCGCTCTCGATCTCAGCCGATAAGTCGAAACCTCGAGCATGAATTTCCTCAAGGGCCTCCCTTCGAGATTTCCACTTCGCGTGCTTGATGATATCCTTAGCTCGAACCTGAGCTTCGGCATCGTCCTTATAAATGGCCATCATCTCGTCGGAATCAACTTTAACTACTTTGGCCTTCGACTTGGCCATTTAAAGCTCCTTGACAAGATTCTCTCGATCGGAGGCGGCCGAATTCAGTTGGGACTGGAGCTCCTAGATCTTTTCAGCTTGATGTTCTTTTTCTATTCTTCGACCTAGGCCTTTACCACATCCACCTCTGCCCGGAGCTGTACGATCTGGTTAAGCTTCTGTTGAACCTGCAGGTTCGAACCATTAGCCACCGTATCTAACTCATCATCACTAACCTCAAATACTCTTCTTACCTACTCGACCAGTTCGGCATGCTCCTTCCGAGCCACCATTAGCTCAGCTTGGAGTTTCTTGATCTCCTCCTCACGTTGCTCGTTGAGAAGTTTGTAAACATCCCTCTTCTCAATGAGTCCTCGAGTCTCGACTTCATGTTTGTTTAACTCTTCTCAATATCGAAGAAAAGTCTTGTGATGAAGCACCGAGGCCTACAAACACAAAGGAAAAAATTTACGATTATTTACGAATTAATCTAAGTACATAATAGAAGTCATCAGGAGGCATTCAAAGTAACCTGGTTTAATGCATGTTGGGCTTCATTGAATAGTTAGGGCGCGTCCACCTCGTTCATCCTTTCTTGCTCCTCTTCAGTTTACAGACATCGAACATAACTTGCAACCTCCATGGGGGCAGAGAGGACTCGGGCATCTTCTAGAATAGACACAATAATCAACCGCTTTCGATCAGGATCTACACTCGGAGCTGGGAAGCAGTTTACTAGTTTCGGAATTGAAGACGGCCCGGTGGTTCTCGAAGACTGAATATTCTTTGGTACCGGTTGTTGCGTCCTTTTTTCTCGCGAAATTGGGCTTTGACATGTGACAACTCTTTTAAATGAAGGGTAGGATGTTAAAAGAGAAGAGTTGCCACCTAACGATTTTGAGATGCGTTAGGGCACCTATTATGCATATAACTCTGTTTGACTAGTCAAAGCCACCAAAGATCGGGTAAAGGCTCAAATTACCTAAAAGAGAAGGTGTTAGGCACTCTTCGAGGTCTACAACTACGGGTCCGGGCCAAACTTAAGACTATGTGAATTATGTAATTAGGCTAGATAATCAAATAAACAAAAGAGAATATAAAGGTCGAAGAATTTTACTAAAACGCAAATCTTAGTATGACTATAAGGATATAACTATATTGGTCTATATTAAATTACTAAGTATGAATAGCAAATATATAAAGGGGGGGGGGGGGTCCTAAGTTGTTTAGTCTAAAGGATCACCCCGTGAAACATAAATAATACTTCACAACTCATCTTAGATAGGAGTTGCTCATATTATTCAGCGAGCACAGACTATCATCTCCTGCTACCCGATTACTATCTTTAAGTTGTTTACTTAAAGACGTTCTAATTCAAACTAAGTCATACCCTATGCGTGCACTACCTGTCCCATGCCTATGGTCCAGGAGGCTTTGGACCTCTACTAGGTGGTTCTAGACTTAGCTTAGGTCGCTCAAAATGATAAAACTAGGCGACATTCAAAATAGATAAGACTTCACGTAAGGACAATTAAAGGCTCAAGTTAGCCTCCACACATAAGCAACAAATGCACGCGGGCAGTTTAGGCAACATAGATTTTCAGAATCAGAATTTAAAGTCTTATAGGCATGGTTTCTAGGTGAATCTTGATTTGCAGCAGTGTACAGGCAACATATTTTGCAGATTGAGGCATTACAAATCCTACAAGCATGATTTCTAAATTATTGGTGCAAGGAGGCAGTAAAAACTGCCCGAATTACTAGTGTTGGTGTTGTAGGCATGTTTCTTAGGCGTGTGACAGTGTCCTATAGGAAGGATTTCTAGTAGTTAACAACTGAAATTGATTTTATATACTTTAATTAAGATCCTAAAGTCATGATATTTAAAGGAGAAACGTACTAAGAACAATAGAAGAAGTTAACCAATTGATTAATTGGGGTCCTATAGACATGGTATCTAGGTGGACATTAGCAACACCTGGTTATTATATCCTATAGGCATGTTGTCTAGAATTGTTTAGTAGTTCACATGGAAACAAATAGCAATTACTTGAGCCATCATGTTTTGTCGAGTTGAGTAAAACGTGTGCGTGATCCTTATAGGAATGCTTTCTATTAGATTATAACACACTAAACTAAACAACATATAAGGCACGTTGAACGAAATAGCAAATAGAACACATAGACCCATATGCATATTTTCTAGCCTTTTATGCAAGCATTAGAATATACCTGTTGTCTCCTAATTTCATTAACACCACAATTGTTTCTTTACAAATTATTACAGGCCCAGATAATGAATATAAATATAAATATTATACACTGAAAATATGCAGGCCTAAGAGCAGGCCCAAATGAAAATAAGCCAGTACTGCCTGGGCCTTCAACAAGCTCACTTTCACACAAATATCACGCCTAGATCCAAGCACCCCTCAAACAGGAGAATGTGCCCATTTGCACATCCCAAGGCCACACATGAACTCATACCAGGCCAAACAGTTACAGATTGACCACTCAACCTAAATAAATTATCGAACCACACATGAAATCAATTAAACAACCTTGAAGTGATACCTCATAGAGACAAGATTGCATGACATTTAGCAGGATTCACATAAAACATATTGGTATTTCAGAAGCAAGAGTGACAAGATTGATTAAACAAAGAACATAAGAAGTAGGAGAATCAGTAGGGCTTAACTTCAAACTAACAATATAGGTTCAATCATTCAACAGATTATAGAATGTGGAGGATAGACATAACATTAAGAGGATTGAGGAGACGTGCCACTTAGAGTAACAGGGTAAGCATGCCAGGCACATACAAGAGCAGGAGTTGACTTAGTTAACTACTCTTGATTCTACGAGTAGAACCTAAATAGAATTAGGGCATTAAAAACTGCAAAGTGACATTAAGGAAAACATGATTGAAAAAAAAGGTAGCACAGTAGAAGCATCACAGAAGTTCAAGTAACATGTAAGAAGGCCAGAACTTTATTACACCTAGTGCTTCAGAGTAAAGAACACTAACCAGCAATTGAAGAAAGACAGTGAAAAACTCAAAACCCCCAGTGCTTCAGAGTTCACAAGAGCCTCGAAAAGTGGCTCCGAGCAGTGCTTGCACTAGAAGAGGTCGTTTAGTAGTACTAGGGCATTGGCTTTCAGCCGGCCAAGAATTCAACAGTTTCAAAAAATACTTGAGTGTAAGTGAAGGAGTGAAAAGGTAGAATAGTGAGAGTAATCGCAGTAATGAGGTCTGTTTAGAGGGGAAATTGGGGAAGGGTTTATATAGTGTTCAAATCAAGCAGATAAACATGGAAAATTATTAGTCAAACACAATAAAGGAAAGAATATATCACATGATCAAAATCAGCAAGGGAAAAGAAAATTCTCAAATCCTAGTTAGGTCTAGACGTATGAAAATCGGACCAAGAATAAAGGATCCTTCCTTGTATGATGTATATAATGAGACATCGTCCAAATTCCCACAGAATCAGAGTCGACCAAGCCAAATCTCATAAGATCGTTCTTGCCAAAAATATGGCACGAGTTTTAAGTAACACCACAAGTGTGTGAGTAGAAGAAAGGCAGTGTAAATAAGTTAAGTGTCACACCTCCCTTTTTCCGCAGGGGATAGAGAGTTTTTTTCAATTTTAGTGACAATAATCGAAATGAGATTAATTTATTAGATTCAGAGTCGCAACTTGGGATAATTATTATGGTGTCCCAAGTCACCGGTTTATTTTTTTCAAAATCCCAAATCGAGAAAAATGACTCTATTCTTTGTCTGCGAACACAGAAGACCGGGTAAGGAATTCTGTTAACCCTGGACAAGATGTTAGGCATTCCTGGGTTACGTAGTTTTAGCACGGTCGCTTTAATCATTCCTGGCTTAGTCAATTTGCTAATTACGCGTTTTAGAACCTATGTGCATTTTACCTTTCACCGCTTTTTAAATTACTTGTTATTCGCGACTATGGAACTTTATTGAAATAAGTCACGCGTACGTGTACTCGTTTCGTTCGGGCCATCAAGAATCATGTCACACGTACGTGTATACAATTAATAACACTTTATTATTATTAAAATTGTTTGGCCAAAGTCGCGCGAATGCGTGCCTGGATTTATTTTGGAAATCACAATTATGTCATGCGAACGTATATATAATCGCGATAGATTGTTTAATTAAGAGCGCGCTTAAAGTATTCTACGCAGATGAATTGTTTTCCAAATCTTTGAAATTAATGGAGGTCACAATTTATGGACGTTTATCAGGAGAGTGTATGATTCAATACTAAAGGGTTATTAAACTTCTTTAAAAGAGGTATTTGAAATTTGTGAGAGTAATTTGAACTAAACCTTAGTAAAATAATGACATAAGTTAGAATTGGCTTCAGTAATGACTATAGTCAAGTGAAACATTTGTCTGGAGTTAAAAATCTAAAGGGGTCTAAGCTCTTTCGGAAAACTATGCCCCTGCTAGAATAAAAGAAAATTGAAGTTTTTGAAATTAGGATGCGGCATGAAGGAAATTTTTGTCATTGGACCATATCTTTTTCCTATGACGTGCCTTATTTGCTGAAGGTGCAAAAAGTACCTGTAAAAGAATCATTTGCTTTTTGGCCATCTAATTTTCAGTTGCTTTTGCTATTTCTGTTTGCATGTAGTTTTCAAATTTTCTTCTTGCTTCTTTAGGTGGCTTGTGCAGCTTATGGTACTGATCATGTCCCAGCACTTGATATTTTAAGAAAATTAATGTCCAGAAATGGACTAGTGATTGGCATCATTTCAAAGCCTTTCAGCTTTGGAGGACGAAGGCGTTATGGATTTATCTTTGAAACGGGTTATATGTGTGTAAATCCGTTTAATTCGGCGTGTAAAAAATCATGTCACGCATACGTGTACACAATTAATAACACTTTATTTTTATTAAGATTGTTGTGCTCAAGGTTGCGCGAACGCATACCTCGGTTTTAATTTTGAGAATCATAATCATGTCACGCGAACGTGTACATAATCACGATAATAATTTTAAAACGCGCCTAGAGGCGTTTTTAGGATGTTCATGAATTATTTAACCAAAACTAATTTTCCATGATCCTCTTTCTGATTTTTGATTAATCGACCATGACTCGACTTCGATTCAACCCCGTCGAATATACCAAGTCAATTAGCCGTGCTATTGAAGAACCAAAATGGACATTCCAGCGGTGAACCTCATTCCTATTCCAAACTTGTATCATATTTCCAAAGACTAGGATCCCATTTGTCCTGCCCAAATTAATCCTTTAGCAATCAACCTATCATCCTCTTTAATGTATTTCAAATTGTTGTTTCCCTTTTTTAGATCTAATAATAGAATATTTTTTTTATTACTACACATGACCTCAGGTTTATAAAACTAAACAATGTACTCTAAAGAAAACTCTTAAACAGGTTTATAATTCTAACACACTTCCCACACATAATGACAAAGAACATCAATTAATTTAAATTCTTGTGAACAAAATTTCAGTAAATATCATGGAAACAAAAGCAAAAATGTTAAAAGAGGAAAAGAAAAACCTTATATTAGTTGATAACTTCAATTTAACCTGCAGTAAAACTCGCAACAGGACATGGACCGAAAATTCTCGCCGAGAACTCTCAACGAACGCCAGTCGGAAAACTCGCAATAACAGAACCTTGAAACCTCGCCGTAGAACTCGAACGGCGACCTAAACCTGATTACCCACTGTTTCAAGGAAGAAGCACGATGGTTTTAAGTGCTGTTTTTGTTGCATTTCCAGCTGGATTTTTGGTGGTACTTTAAGGACTATGTTGAGTTGAATTTTAGGGTAGTGTTTGAAGCTTTAGTGACTGGTAATTATGGAGTTTTTCATGGGGCAACACAGCTGGTTTTTAGGCAGTAAAAATTATAATTTTGTTGGCTAGTTTACAAGGTGGAGAAGAAAGGTCTATAAGCTGCTATGGAGCTTCAAAGAAAGGAATACGAGAATTTGTGGCTGTTGCGCAGCTTTACCTATTTTGCTCTTTTCTCAGATCCCTCTCTCGTTCTGTCTTGTCAGGTGGGTGAAGTTTTGAGATTAGAGGTTACACGGCAGAAGCTTTCTTCTAAAAAAGAAAGTGACGATGGAGAGCTTTTTTTTAGGGAGGTGCGGCTGGCGTTTTTTTTTTTTTTGGGTTCTTTTCTCTTCTTTACAAAGAAGAATAATGGTGGTTATTTAATCTTCTACCCAGGATTTGGAGTGGGAACGTGGGATATATATTGTGTGTGTGTTTGTACACATGGAGATGTGAGAGAGTGGGGGTGAGGCGTGAGTGAAGTGGAGGTTAAGAATTGGGATGCACATTGATTTTCTGTTTTCGTTAGTTTTTTTCTTTTTGAAAAAAAAATATTTTTCTAACCTATTTTTATTAAATAATAAGAATATAAAATACATAGCTATATATATATTAAAAAGAAAATCCAATATTTATACTATAGTTTAAATTATACAAAGAAGACTTAATAATTTACTTATTAAAATTATAATTAAAAGATACACCATATATATATACACACACACACACACACATATATATATTTGTGAATTTTTTTTTTTGTAATAGAAAAATAAAATCTATACTTTAAGAATGTGAGTATTTTTTTTAATTAAATCGAATAAAATCTATTAAGAGTAAAATAAAACTTTAAAATATCAAGATTAGACCTAAAGAAATATTTACACTAAAATAATATATAATTTGGGTGGGGTAAAAAATTAGTTGTTCATAGCATGCCCCTCTTTGCTTGGAAACATGAAGAGTTTTCAGACAGAGAAAAATGAACAAGGTGACTGATTTTTGACCTCACTATTATTTAAAAAGGAAAAGAAGAGAAAAGAAGGGGTTGCGACAGAGCCTTGGTTTTAGGCAGCCTACACATCCCGGGTTACAGGGGAATCAGGTCATACATAGTTCAAGCGAAAAAGAGTGATGGTGTATACTTAGACGGAGAGTCCACTGAGGTTCCGTCGAGGTTCCAGTATGCGGTTCCTACTATAACATCAAAATGAAAAGAACATTACATACGCTTGAAATTTAAGAATTACAAAATTCCTATCTAAATGCTATATGGAGTCTTGTCTTGATTCTTGAGTTGCTTCTCCTATTGACTTTAGATCGAAACTTGGTGCTCTCGATGTAGCAGACTATGAAATACTCTCACATGCTTGTTTCTTGATCAGATGATGAGAAGATGGATCTTGAGACCCTGTGTCTCCCCATGCATTATGTCCAAGCCGGTTACGGCTGGTATTGAGATCAAACGTTCCACTTTCTTTGGCAGGAGCTGGAATCTTAATTTTTTTACACATCCAATCCGTGCTTTGCAGAAAAACCTATAAGGCACCACAACAAACAAAACGAACAAAATTTTTTGCCCCAGTTTGCACTAGAAAATTTTTGTGAGTTATTAAAAATACAATAAACCATCTTTGCTATTGCAGAATGAAGAATTGAAAGAGAAATGAGATATTTTTTTATTTATTTTTGATAATATGGGATGTCATACCCTATGTTAACATTATGGAAGGCAACCAGGGGATGTAGTACTCTTTGTTGGCAATAAGACGAGGCTCGTGGCACTCTAAGATACTACTAGGGAATATCGTACCCTATGTTGGCAAAAAGTAATGCAACAAGGGGATGTAGTACCCTGCGTTGGCAATAAGATGAGGCTCGTGAAACTCTAAGATGCTACTAGGGAATGTCGTACCCTATCTTAGCAATGAGAAATACAACCAGGGGATGTAGTACCTTGTGTTGGCAATAAGGTGAGGCTCGTGACTCACTGAGATTCTACTAGGGAATGTTGTACCCTATGTTAGCAATGAGAAATACAACCAAGGGATGTAGTATCCTGTGTTGGCAATAAAATAAGGCTCGTAGCACTTTAAAATGCTACTAAGGAATGTCGTACCCTATGTTGGCAGAAAGTAATGCAACAAGGGGATGTAGTGCCTTGTGTTGGTGATAAGATGAGGCTCGTGGCGCTTTGAGATGCTACTAGGGAATGTCGTACCCTATGTTGGCAGAAAGTAATGCAACTAGGGTGTAACGACCCGATCGGTTTTTTGCATTATCGGACCCGGTTCCCCTAAATGAAACTTCCCATAGTGGCTTATTGTAATTTATGACTTGCGGGGGCGGGTGGTCCGGGATTCGAAAGTGTTTAGAGTGCTATAGGAACACTTGGTTCCTTAAGGTTGGCCTTTAAGGCCAAGTTTGACTTCGGTCAACATATTTAGTAAACAACCTCAGAATCGAGTTTCGACGGTTCCGGTAGCTTCGTATGCTGATTTCGGACTTGGGCGTATGTTCAGAATGGGTTTTGGATGTCTCGGGAGTGTTTCGGCGCCCAATAATGAAATAAGAATTCCTTAAGTTCCTATTTGTGATTTGGGACATGTTTTTGAGTTATCGAGGTCCGAACAAAATTACGAGACCAGGAATAGTTCCGTTATGTCATTTATGACTTGCCTGCAAAATTTGGTGTCATTCCGAGTAGTACAGGTCGGTTCGGCGCGTTGTTAGCGAGATCAAGAAAAATTAAAGTTCCTAAGTTTGGTTCTAGCGATTTTGAGGTGTGATTTTGAGTTTTAGAATTGTTTTGGGTGTTCCGAAGGCTCGAGCGAGCCCGTATTATGATTTGGGACTTGTTGGTATATTTGGACGGGGGCTCGGGTGGGCCTAGGTGCCTCTCGAACATCACACGAGGCCAAAAAACAGCTAAAATAGTTGCTGGTGTACCTGTCTGGTGTGATCCGCAAGTGGCGGTTGCCCAGTCGCAGGTGCGGGATCGCACGCAGGTGCGATCCCCAGCGGGCAGTCCATTTCTCGCAGGTGCGGACAAAGTTCCGCAGGAGCAGAGCCACAGGTGCGGTCTCCCCTCCACAAGTGCGGGCCCAGGCTTCCTCGTCCATTTTTGCAGGTGCGAGCCTTTGCTCGCAGGTGCGTGACCGCAGGTGCGGTCCTCGAGCCGTAGGTGCGGAAACACTGTCAGACAGTGTGTTTCTTAAATACGGGATTTCTTCATTTGTCTTCATTTTCTTCCTCCATTAGAGTACTTGAGAGCATGGAAAAAGGGCTCAACGACCCAACCACTGAAAGGTAAGTAGATTCTATCCTAGAGTTATATAATGCATGTATTCTTAGAGGAATTGAACTACTCAATTAGTGAAAATTTAGGAATTTGGGTAGTAACCTAGGGCCTTCGAGAATTTAGAAAATTACCCGTCAATTAGCAATGAAATCAAGTAAAAATCATGTATTAATGATCCTTAGGCTATGGGTGAGTGTTTCCTTCGAGAATTTTTGGAATCCGAGCATGTGGGCCCAGGGTTGGATTTTGGGATTTCTTCAAGAATGATGAATTTGACTAAATAATAGGAGAATTCCATGCTTAGAATATAAATTGATATATTTGTATAACATTTGGCTAGTTTCGAGTTCGTTGGAGTCGAGTTCGGAGTTTCATGCGCATTCTTGTCCCGGGGAGTAGGTGCGACGCAAGGTGTGTCTCCTTTCTAACCTTGTAAGGGGGAACTGTCCCCCTAGGTGATTTAAATGCAATATGTAATAATTGTGGGGGCTACGTACGTACAAAGTGACGAGAGTCCGTACGTAGCGGCTATTACTGTTATATCCGGGTGGTTAGGCCCACACCATGCCTTGTGTTTTACTTGATATGAACTATATGCTTAATAAATTAAATGTTACATGTTGCTTAATTTCTTGAGGTCATGAAATTTGAGAAACTTGTAAGGAATTGTTCCTTGAAAAGTAATTTAAAAAGGAATGATGTGTGTGCATGTGACCGCTTCGCAATTTACATTCCGCGAGCGGAGTGTGATTTCCCCCCACTCTTGTGGGAACGGGCCGTACGCCACGGCGGATTGAGAGATGCACTTTTGGTACGGGCCGTTCGATCCTCGGCAGTGCATAGATGTGAGTACTTTGTGGAGAGGTGCACTTATGGTTCGGGCCGTTCGACCCTCGGCATTGCACGGACATGACTAACTTATGACTCTGGCCGGTTGTCCTTACCCTGTATGCGCATGATTTATTTGGTTTACTAAATTCATGGATATTGATTTGATAGATATATGGGGAAAGTGAAGTAGTAATTGTTTTATTCATTCCCATTACTTTCTTTGATTTCAGTACCTTATATATATTTGTTGCTTCACTGCCTTTACATGCATACCATTTCTACTATATTTTGTTAAATTATATTGTTGGACCTTAGTGAGTGTCATGTCGACCTATCGTCACTACCTCTCCGAGGTTAGGCGGGATACTCACTGGGTACATATATATTTATGTACTCATACTACGCTTCTGTACTTAATTGTACCGATTCTGAAGCTGGTGTATCTGGCTGTCGGACCAGATCTTGACTTGATATTAGATGGACCTGACTTCATAGTGAGCTGCTTTTCCTCCTGGCGATCTCCGGAGCCACTATGGGGTTTTCTTTTGCTTATTTCCCGTCTATTTCCTTCAGACAGTGCGACTGTATATTATATCTTTTGTATATTCTGTTAGTATGTCGGTAGGACTTGTGACACTAGTTCCTAGCACACACGTGATAGTTATTATGGGTTTAGGGTTGTATATATATAAATATATATTGGCTCACGCCTCTTCATGACTGCTTTTGATTAAAACTGGCTAATTGTCCTTGTCGATTCATGTTTTAAGTTTTAAAAATTGAGTATACGTTAAAATGTTTAATCTAATAAGAAAGAACATTTTAGTAAATTTGAGAGTTGGCTTGCCTGACCCCGCTGTTGGGCGTCATCACGACCTAAGTTAGGATTTTGGGTCTTGACAACATGGTATCAGAGCACTAGGTTCACGTAAGTCTCACGAGTCCCGGGAAAACCCAGTAGAGTCCTGCGGATCGGTACAGAGATGTCCGTTCTTATCTTCAGGAGGCTATAGGGTGTTAGGAAACCTCTCTTTGTTCTTTTTCTATCGTGCAGTCGATGATTTACTAAATTCATTCTTCTATTCTATCACAGATGGTGAGGACACGTGCATCTGATGTTCTAGACCCGGAAAGGGCCGCTACCCCCGCTGTCCGGCCCCGGCAGAGGCCGGGGGAGGGCACCGACGCGGTAAGGGACGAGGGCGTCCCAGAGCTATTCTGGTTCCGCCACCAGAGGACCCTATTATAGAGGAATGTTGGTCCCAAACGCACACGCAAGTATACGTGGTCGACAAGTAATATAGGATTGTAAGTCCAGATATCGTACCCACAGAGACTTGTGATTAACTATCAACTAAATTAAACCCAAACAATTAATCTATTCAAGCGAACACTAAAGCATGAATATTTAACTAAAATTAATCTAGAATATTAAACTATGAAATTAACGAAACAAATTGGTGAAATTAGACACGAATTCAATAAGAGCCGATATTCTAGAGCTATGGGTTAGCAAACAATCCTGTTGATTTTTCCACTTAAATCGTCTAATTAATTTATCTGGTTTATTGATTGACGAGGTTAAT
>ML430851.1:20814-55043 GCA_005239525.1 Nicotiana knightiana
GATTAACTATCCACTAAACTAAACTCAAACAAATATTTAACTAGAATTAATCTAAAATAGTAAAAAAACAAATTGGCGAAATTAGACACAAATACAATAAGAGCCGATATTCTAGAGCTATGGATTAGCAAACAATCCTGTTGAGTTTTCCACTTAAATTGTCTAATTAATTTATCTGGTTTATTGATTGACGAGGTTAATATTGCTCGTAGCCTTCTCCCGAAGTACAACTCGCCTATTCAAGCTAACCTAACGCCTATATTCCTATGAAATTAGGATTAACAAGAACGCATTAATAATTCCCGTATAATAACCAAGCAAGGCGATTAGGTATATTCCTATCCTAACCGCAAATCCGCTCCCCTGAAGGGTTAAGATCTTGCTCTACCCAATCTTATATGCAATCTAGAATTCCCTCTCCCGAGTTCAACCCTAGATTCGTAGATAGTANATAAACCATTATGATAAAATAATAAGAACAATTCAAGCTTCAAACTACAACGTTCATGTAGCACCCAAAACTCTAGAACTAATAAACTATGAAATTAAAGGAAGAGAAGGGAAGAAAAACTAGGTAGAAGCCTCCTTCAAGCGTGGTGTGTGTTCCTCCACGTCCAATTCCCCTCACGTCCAATCTCTCACCTGAATCCCCTCCAAAGTTGTGCTTTTTGGGTCTATTTATATGTTTGGGATAAATCCTAAACGTGTAGGAGACTTCTATTCAAACCGGGAAACACTTAAAACCTTCAAAACTCGGAATTGACCGGACCAGGGACCCCTCGATGTTAAGCTCCAAACGCCCAGCTATAGCCTGGGTAGGCTAGGTGTTGGGGCTCTAACACCCCAATATAGCCTGGGTAGGCCAGGCTTTAGGGGCAAAACGACCCACTATAGCCTGGGCAGGCCAGGCTTTAGGGGAAAAACTCCCCACTATAGCCTGGGCAGGCCAGGCTTTAGGGGAAAAACGCCAGGCTATTGGCCCAGGTCACTTCTTTTCGACTCTTGAGCGTATTTTTGACGTTTATGCACCCATTTAGCTCGGCTTCCATCTCCAATTCACCTACACATGAAATAGACTCCATTATGCACATATAACATGTATTTTTATCACAAAAGCACATAAAATGTAAGGTACATGATGCTTAAAACTATGGATTCTAGCCACGCATCAAGGAGCAGGACGAGGTGCCTCCAGCAGATCCTGCACCAATAGACTTCATGACGGCGCCAGGCTTCCAGGCAGTCATGGGCCGTATGATGAGATTTTTGGACACCATATCCCATGCTGGTTTATTTCCAGCAGATCCTTCCACTTCTCTGGCGGGAGGGGGAGTCCTGACCCCTACTGCCCAAGCTGAAGGCTAGACAACCGCGTTACATTATACCCCGGGTAAACTGCCCGTGGGTGGGGTCCAGCCTGTTGTAGCAGCACCTGAGCCCAGACTAGCTGCGGACGGCGATCTGCAGAAGTTATTAGATAGATGGACCCGATTTCATGCTCCGGTCTTTCGGTGTGAGCGAGGAGAGGATGCCCAGGATTTGTGGATAGGTGCAGGGACAGACTGCACAACATGAGGATACTAGAGTCCCATGGAGTGGATTTCACTACCTTTCAGTTGGAGGGCAGAGCTCGTAGGTGGTGGCAATCCTATATCCTCAGCAGGCCAGCAGATTCTCCTCCTGTCACTTGGGAGCAGTTCATGTAGATGTTTCTAGATAGATATATCCCACCCTCTGAGAGGGAAGAGCTGCGGTATCAGCTTGAGCGGCTAGAGCAGGGGCAGATGTCAGTGACATATTATGAGGCCAGATTTTCAGAGTTGTCTCACCATGCACTCATGATACTACCTACCGATACAGAGAGGGTGGGAGATTTATGGCTGGGTTGCATCCAGGTATTAGGGACACCATGGCCCGAGAGGTGGAGATGGGTACTCCTTATCAGCTCGTGGTAGAGATTACTCGCAGGATCGAGGGGTATCGGTCGAGGAGCAGGGAGCAGGAGCAGCAGGATAATATGGCTAGATTCTCTGGATATTTCAGAGGTGCCCCAGCTAGGGGCAGGGGTCAGTATACCGGTGGTCAGCCCAGCAGGCCTTTATATTCAGCACCTCCACCACCTCCTCGAGGTGTTCCAGCGAGGCCTCATTTCAGCACCATGCCAGAGCGTTCCTACCATCCTCCAGCCATTCAGAGTTCATCCAGTGGTTATCCCAGTCATCTGAGATCCTCTGACCCTTACTTTAGTGTTATGCCAGAGGGCTCTCATCGCCCTCCGGCCATTCAGGGTCTTCTTCAGGGCAGCAGACTATGGTACCTAGGAGTTGTTACGAGTGTGGAGAGCCAGGTCATATAAGGAGGCAGTGTCCCAGGTTTCGGGGCAAGGCCGTACAACAGGGTTATCAGCCGATGGGTCCGACACCAGAAGTCCGGCCACCTAAAGGTGGAGGACAGGCCGACAAGGGTCATCCTAGAGGTGGAGGCCAGTCAGGGGGAGGTCAGGAAGCTCCTGTTCACTCTGGTAGAGCTCAGTCTTCCGGTACTCCAGCCAGATTCTATGCCAATCCGGCCATATCAGATGTAGTGGCCTTAGACGCCATGATCACAGATATTATTACAGTATGTGGTAGAGAGGCTTCGGTGTTATTTGATCCAGGATCCACTTATTCCTATGTTTCGGTCTTATTTGCTCATTTTATGGATGTCCCTCGTGAGCCCTTGGGTTCTCCTATTTATGTGTCCACTCTCGTGGGTGATTCTGTAGTTGTAGACCGAATTTGTCGGTGATGTGTGATTTTATTTTGTGGGTTCGAGACTCGAGAGGATCTCTTATTGCTCGACATGGTTTGATTTCGAGATTATTTTAGGCATGAATTGGCTATCTACTTATCATGCCGTGCTATATTGCCATGGCAAGACATTTACTTTAGCCATGCCCGAGTCGGCTAGGCTTGAGTGGAGGGGTTCCTCAGTTAGTGCAGCCAGCCGGGTTGCTTCATTCCTAAAGGCTCGACATATGGTCGAGAAGGGTTGTCTGGCCTATCTTGCTTATGTGCGGGACACCACCGCCGAGTCTCCGACAATTGATTCAGTGCCAGTGGTTCAAGAGTTTGCTGATGTATTTCCTTCAGACCTTCCAGGCATGCCTCTGGACCGTGATATTGATTTCTGCATTGATTTAGCTCCAGGCACCCAGCCTATATCTATTCCTCCGTACCGTATGGCTCCGAAGGAGTTGAGGGATTTGAAAGAGCAGTTTGAGGAGTTTTTAGCTAAGGGGTTTATCAGACCGAGTGTATCGTCGTGGGGTGCTCCAGTTCTATTCGTGAAGACGAAGGATGGGTCCATGCGGATGTGTATTGATTACCGCCAGTTGAACAAGGTTACCGTTAAGGACAAGTATACTTTGCCGCACATCGATGATTTTTTTGACCAGTTGTAGGGTGCTCGTGTGTTTTCTAGGATTGATTTGAGATCGGGGTATCATCAGTTGAGGATTCGGGCTTCAGATGTTCCGAAGACTACTTTTGTACGAGATATGGCCATTATGAGTTCCTGGTGATGTCCTTTGGCTTGACTAATGCCCCAACAACATTCATGGACTTGATGAATAGGGTGTTCAGGCCGTATATTAATTCCTTTGTCATTGTCTTCATTGATGACATTTTGATTTACTCATGTAGCCTAGGGGAGCATGAGCAGCATTTGAGAGTTGTGCTCCAGACCTTGCGAGAACAGAAGCTATATGCTAAGTTCTCCAAGTTTGAGTTCTGGTTGGATTCCGTGGCATTTTTGAGGCATGTGGTATCCGGAGAGGGTATCAAGGTTGATCCTCAGACGATCGAGGCAGTTCAGATTTGGTCGCGTCCTACTTCAGCTACAGAGATCAGGAGCTTTTTGGGCCTAGCAGGCTATTATCGCCGATTTGTGGAGGGGTTATCTTCTATTGCAGCTCCATTGACTAGATTGACTCAGAATAATGCCCCGTTCCGATGGTCTGACGTGTGTGAGGCGAGCTTTCAGAAGCTCAAGACACTATTGACCTCAACACCAATTCTAGTATTGCCTTCCGGTTCTGGGATGTATACAGTATATTGCGACGCTTCGCGTGTTGGCTTGGGGGTGTGTATTGATTCAGGAGGGAGATTTATTGTTTATGCTTCACGCCACCTAAATATTCATGAGAAGAATTATCCTGTGCACGATTTGGAGTTAGCGGTGATTGTTCATGCTCTTAAGATTTGGAGGCACTACTTGTATGGAGTGTCCTGTGAGGTTTATACAGACCACCGTAGCTTGCAGCACTTGTTCAAGCAGAGGGATCTTAATTTGAGGCAGCTCAGGTGGCTTGAGTTGTTGAAGGATTATGATATCACCATTCTTTATCATCCGGGCAAGGCAAATATGGTAGCAGATGCTTTGAGCAGGAACGCGAAGAGTATGGGTAGCTTGGCTTATATTGCAGCAGAAGAGAGACCTCTAGGCTTGGACATTCAGTCCTTGGCCAATCTCCTGGTGAGATTAGACCTTTCAGAGCCTCGTCGAGTTCTAGCACATGTGGTTCCTCAATCTTCATTATTGGGGGAGATTAAGGCCCGGAAGTTCTATGATCCGTGCTTAGCAGAGCTTCGGGAGGCAGTGGTTCAGGGTAGGGCCAAGGAGGTTACTATTGGCGAGGATGGTATTCTGAGATTTCAGGGCCGCTTATGTGTTCCTAATGTAGATGGCCTGAGGAAAGGATTTTAGAAGAGGCACACAGTTCTCGGTATTCCGTTCATCTTGGTGCTACGAAGATGTATCGTGATTTGAAGCAGCATTACTAGTGGAGGCGGATAAAGATGGACATTGTGGAGTATGTGTCTAGGTGTCTTAATTGCCAGCAGGTGAAGTATGAGCACCAGAGGCCAGGAGGCCTACTTCAGCAGATGCCCATTCCTGAGTGGAAATGGGAGCGCATCACTATGGACTTCGTGGTTGGGTTGCCTCGGACTTTGCAGAAGATTGACGCGGTTTGGGTAATTGTGGATAGATTGACCAATTTGGCGCATTTCATTCCAGTAGCTACTACTTATACTTATGAGAGGTTGGACCATATCTACATTCGGGAGATAGTCCGGTTGCACGGTGTGCCGATGTCCATTATATCAGATCGAGGTCCTCAGTTCACCTCGCATTTCTAGAGAGCATTGTATAGTGAGATAGTCACCCAGATAGATCTCAACACAACATTTCACCCTCAGGCTGATGGCCAGTCGGAGCGTACAGTTCAGATATTGGAGGACATGCTCAGAGCATGTGTGATTGACTTCGGAGGTCAGTGGGACCAGTTCTTGCCTTTGGCCGAGTTTGCTTACAATAATAGTTTCCAGTCCAGCATCGAGATGGCTCTGTTTGAGGCTTTGTATGGTCGGCGATGTCGCTCCCCTATCGGGTGGTTTGAGCGTGGTGAGGCTAGGTTATATGGCACCGACCTTGTGAGGGATGCTTTGGAGAGGATGAAGTTGATTCAGGAGAGGCTCCGCACAACACAGTCCAGACAGAAGAGTTACGCGGATAAGAGGGCGCGTGATGTATCATTTATGGAGGAAGACAAGGTCCTGTTGAAAGTTTCGCCTATGAAGGTTATTATTAGGTTTGGGAAGAAGAGCAAGCTAAGCCCGAGGTTTATAGGTCCCTTCGAGGTGTTGAGGCGAGTCGGGGAGGTTGCTTATGAGCTAGCCTTGCCTCATAGTTTATCAGAAGTTCATCCAGTTTTTCACGTATCCATGCTCCGGAGGTACCACACCGACATCTCTCACGTGGTTGATTTCAGCACTATTCAGTTGGATGAGAGGTTGGGCTACGAAGAGGAGCTAGTTGCTATTATTGATAGACAAGACCGCCAGTTGAGGTCCAAGAGAGTTTCTGCTGTAAAGGCCTAGTGGAAGGGCCAACCAGTTGAGGAGGCGACCTGGGAGTACGAGGAGGACATGCGGAGCAGATATCCACACTTATTCAGCACTTCAAGTATGATTCTAGACCCGTTTGAGGACAAACATTTGTTTAAGAGGTGGAGAATGTAACGACCCGGCCGGTCGTTTTACGTTATCGGACCCCGTTCCCCTAAATGAAACTTCCCATAGCGGCTTATTGTGATTTATGACTTGCGGGGGCGGGTGGTCCGGGATTCGAAAGTGTTTAGAGTGCTATAGGAACACTTGGTTCCTTAAGGTTGGCCTTTAAGGCCAAGTTTGACTTCGATCAATATTTTTAGTAAACAATCTCGGAATCGACTTTCGACGGTTCCAGTAGCTTCATATGATGATTTCGGACATGGGCATATGTTCGTAATGGGTTTTGGATGACCCGGGAGCGTTTCGGCACCCAATATCGAAATAAGAGTTCCTTAAGTTCCTATTTGTGGGTTGGGACGTGTTTTTGAGTTATCGAGGTCCGAACTGAATTCTGAGATCGGGAATAGTTCCGTTATGTCATTTATGACTTGCCTGCAAAATTTGGTGTCATTCCGAGTAGTACAGGTCGGTTCGGCACGTTGTTAGCGAGGTCAAGAAAACTTAATGTTCCTGAGTTTGGTTCTAGGGGTTTTGAGGTGTGATTTTGAGTTTTAGCATTGTTTTGGGTGTTTCGAAGGCTCGAGCGAGTCTGCATTATGATTTGGGACTTGTTGGTATATTTGGACGGGGGCTCGGGTGGGTCCAGGTGCCTCCAGGACACCGCACGAGGCCAAAAATGAGCTGAATAGCTACTGGTGCACCTGTCTGGTGTGATCCGCAGGTGCGGTTGCCCAATCGCAGGTGCGGGACCGGTCCTGCGGTCCCAGCCTCGCAGGTGCGATCCCCAGCGGGCAGTCCATTTCTCATAGGTACGGACAAAGTTCCGCAGGAGCGGAGCCGCAAGTGCGGTCTCCCTTCCGCAGGTACGGGCCCACTCTTCCTCGTCCATTTCCGCAGGTGCGAGCCTTTGCTCGCAGGTGCGAAAACACTGTCAGACAGTGTGTTTCATAAATACGAGATTTCTTCATTTGTCTTCATTTTCTTCCTCCATTAGAGTACTTGAGGGCTTGGAAAAAGGGCTCAACGACCTAACCACTGAAAGGTAAGTAGATTCTATACTAGAGTTAGATAATGCATGCATTCTTAGTGGAATTTAACTACTTAATTAGTGAAAATTTAGGAATTTGGAAAGTAACCTAGGGCCTTCGTGAATTTAGAAAATTACCCGTCAATTAGCTATGAAATCAAGTAAAAATCATGTATTAATGATCCTTAGGCTATGGGTGAGTGTTTCCTTCGAAAATTTTTTGAATCCGAGCATGCGGGCCTGGGGTTGGATTTTTCGATTTCTTCAAGAATGGTGAATTTGACCAAATAATAGGAGAATTCCATGCTTAGAAGTGAGGGGGAACTGTCCCGTTAAGTGATTTAAATGCTATATGTGATAACTGTGGGGGCTACGTACGTACAAAGTGACGAGAGTCCGTACGTAGCAGCTATTACTATTATGTCCGGGTAGTTATGCCCACACCATGCCTTGTGTTTTGCATGATATGAACTATATGCTTAATAAATTAAATGTTACATGTTGCTTACTTCCCTGAGGTCATGAAATTTGAGAAACTTGTAAGGAATTGTTCACTGAAAAGTAATTTAAAAAGGAATGATGTGTGTGAATGTGACCGCTTCGCAATTTACATTCCGCGAGCGGAGTGTGATTTTCCCCCACTCTTATGGGAACGGGCCGTACGCCACGGCGGATTTAGAGATGCACTTTTGGTACGAGCCGTTCGATCCTCGGCAGTGCATAGAGAAGATTGAGAGATGCACTTTTGGTACGGGCCGTTCTGTTACACCTTGCAGTATTACATTACGATGATGTTACGCTTCGCAGTATTAAGTTACGACAGTGTTGCACCCAGCAGTATTACATTACAGTGATGTCACGCTTTGCAGTATTAAGTTACAACGATATTGCACCTTGAAGTATTGTACATTAAATTTGTCGTAAGGTAATTGACATCAGTCCACGTAAAAGATTATTTGGAGATTATAAGGATCATGCTATTTCACAAGTGATTAGTAAAGGTGAAAAGGGGAGCAAGTCAAAGAAAACAAATTTTTGTCCAAGTTTGGTATGTTGGGATAAAATACGGCTCAAGCTAAAATACTCGATCTTTATGGACTAGTACCATGCAAGACATTGACCATGATAGTACAGTGTATAAAATATTTTAAAAGTGAACAGCAATTTAAGGAAATTGAGATAATTCTTAATTATACATGTAATTAATTATTATCCAAAAATATTGTAGATAAGAACTTAACGTGGCAAATATTGCCTTAAAGCAATTGTGACTCATGCATCATTAACGTACGTGGCACGCTCTAATGGACCTTGAAAAAGGGATAAGTTAGTGACAATTATGCGTGGGTTCCATTTCAGGTCTTTATAGTGTATATCATGAAGTAAGAAATTGTCACGTTTTATAAACTCAAGTCCTTAAAATTCACCGTGGAAATTGATGAATTTATGATATTATTGCTTAAGCATTCTCCTAATATGGAGGTTCTTAATTTATTTTCTGATGAGAATTTTGGTTGGGATGAGAATATGAAGCAACATAAGTTAAAAGTGTTCTTCAGCAATGTTTTTCCTTTTCATTACGTCGTACAATTTTGCAAATGTAATTTCTTCAGCCGACGAAATTTCTTAGCAAGGTAGCAACGCGAGATTTTGTGATTCTAAGAGAGTACGGTGCAAACATTTTCAAGAATATTATACGGATTTTTCCCTACTTCAGGTATGTTAAGGCCATCCTTTCTTTCTTTTGGCATGGTCCAAATTATACTGAAAAAACGAACAAATTCACAGTTTTTATAAATTACTCTATTCGTAGAAATAGTAGGGGTGTCTATAGTCTTGATTCCCCATGAGAATTATTATTATTTTCTATTCATGGGTCTCATAATAATACGCAGTTGGAAAAGTTTATCCGGAAGGAATATTGAGATTATTACGTACTTTTCATGCATTTCATACATGTGCATTGACCCATGACTAGATGGCATTATATACGCGTATATATGTAAATATATATATATATATATATATATATATATATATATTCAAACGGTGTTATATACGTGTATATATGTATGTATATATATGTATATATATGGGATATGGGAAAGGTTATGACGTTATATACGCACCATCACCTGATCAGCTGGTATACGATGATGATTTTGCCCACAGTGGCCGATATGATATGATGGGATGCCCTCGAGGCTAATGATGTTATGAAACATATACCTATGCATGACATGACATTCATACACATATGCATGATGCTAAAAGTGATTTATTATTACAGAGTTATCCAGGCATACATGTTGAGTCAATTACTCTATATCTCTTCCATGTCTCTTATGTATTTATTTATGTGCCTTACATTCTCAGTATATTATTTGTACTGACGTCCCTTTTGCCTGGGGACGCTGCGTTTCATGCCCGCAAGTCCTGATAGATAGATGGAGAGCCCTCCAAATAGGCTATCAGCTCAGCGGAAGATGTTGGTGCTCTCCATTTGCTTCGGAGTTGCTCGTTTGGTTAGTATGATTTACACGTGTATTGTTTGGTATCGCGGGACTCTATCCCGACCTTTATGACATTTATGTACTCTTAAAGGCTTGTAAACATATGTTGTATACGTGAAAGATTGTACGGCCTTGTCGGCCTATGTTTTGAATTTATAAATTATTATGTTGGCCTATTAGGCCCGTATGTCACGTGTATATGATAATGTAACAAGAAAGATACGTCACGTTGGCACTCGGTCGAGTAAGGTATCGGGTGCCCCTCGCGGTCCATCGTTTTGGGTCGATCCTCGATAGTGCATAGATGTGAGTACCTTTTGGAGAGGTGCACTTATGGTTCGGGCCGTTCGACCCTCGGCAGTGCACGGACATGACTATCTTATGACTCTGGCCGGTTGTCATTACCCTGTATGCGTATGATTTATTTGATTTACTAAATTCATGGATATTGATTTGACAGATATATGGGGGAAAGTGAAGTAGTAATTGTTTTATTCATTCCCAGTACTTTCTTTGATTTCAGTACCTTATATATATTTGTTGCTTCACTGCCTTTACATGCCTACCGTTTCTACTATATTCTGTTAAGTTATATTATTGGACCTTAGTGAGTGTCATGTCGACCTCTCGTCACTACCTCTTCGAGGTTAGGCGGGATACTCACTGGGTAAATATATATTTATGTACTCATACTACACTTCTGTACTTAATTGTACAGGTTCTGAGGCTGGTGTATCTGGTTGTCGGACCGGAGCTAGACTTGATATTAGACGGACCTGACTTCATGGTGAGCTGCTTTTCCTCTTGGCGATCTCTAGCAGCACCATGGGGTTTCTTTTGCTTATTTCCCGTCTATTTCCTTCAGACAGTGGGATTGTATATTATATCTTTTGTATATTCTGTTAGTATGCCCGTAGGACTTGTGAGACTAGTTCCTGGAACGCACGTGATAGTTATCATGGGTTTCGGGTTGTATATATATATATTGGCTCACACCTCTTCATGACTGTTTTTGATTAAAACTGGCTAATTATCCTTGTCGATTCATGTTTTAAGTTTAAAAAATGGAGTATACATTAAAGTGTTTAATCTAATAAGAAAGAACCTTTAGTAAATTTGAGAGTTGGCTTGCCTGACCCCGCTGTTGGGCGCCATCACGACCTAAGTTAGGATTTTGGGTCGTGACAGAGGGGATATATTACCTTGTGTTGGTGATAAGATGAGGCTCGTGGCGCTCTGAGATGCTACTAGGGAATTTCGTACCCTATGTTACCAGAAAGTAATGCATCTAGGGGATGTAGTACCCTGTGTTGGTGATAAGATGAGGCTCGTGGAACTATGAGATGCTACTTGGGAATGTTGTACCCTATGTTAGCAAAACAATGAGGCTCATGGCACTCTGAGATGCTACTAGGGAATGGCGTACCGTATACTGGAAAAAAGTAATGCAGCCAGGGGATGTAGTACCCTGTGCTGGAAAAAAGATGAGGCTCGTGGCACTTTGAGATGCTACTAGGGAATGTCGTACCCTATGTTAGCAATAAAATGAGGCTCGTGACACTCTGATATGCTACTAGGGAATGGCGTACCCTATGTTGGAAAAAAGTAATTCAACCGAGGATGTAGTACCATGAGGTGAAGATAGGGTATTCCCTATAATGAAACTAAAAATAACATGATTGCATGTATATTGGAAGGAAATCAATGATTTGAGAACTTCACTTGGTGGTGTTCATCTTTCCACGAACTGTTTCCTAGAATTGTTCTGTTCCTGTTTTGAACAAATAAAGATTTGTTACTTTTTAAAATGGTGGTTGGTTTGTGGACTTGATATCTTGGGAGACTTGACCTAGTGTCCATTGCACTTGTTAGAACATCTGGCTCTGTTGATGGTCGTACAAATTATCGGGAGATTCTGTCTTTACTTTCTAGAGATCTTCTTCTCAACATCAAAACCTGACTATTTTGCACCTATCCCCATTTGTTTTATGGTGCAAACAACCTTGCTCCCAAAATAACTTTTAACTGAGTAACTTTTGTTGAACCTTGAAACTATGTTCATTCCTTCAAGCCTTTTGCTCGTCAGGAAAAGTCACAGATGGCTTTATGGCTTTGCCCATACAGTTTATGCCCAACAATCTTTGCTTTATATAACGGGGAAACTGTAATCAATTTTGCAGCCTTTTCTTTGCTTTGCTTTGACAAAATTAGACTGAAAGAGACTCAAAAAAAGTAGTGCGAAAGAAAACACGAAGGTGAACTAATAGGTATTACAACTTAATCAAGATGTATACCTTTCAGAGAAGAAAAATAAAAATAAAAAGGACTTATCTAGAGGAACATGACATGCACTTTGGACTAGATTCCCGATCCGTCTGAACCATCTAATTCTCGAAATCTCTTGTAAACTTTACTTTGAAACTGAGTTCTTTGTCTTAACCATTCTTGTGCCGGGATATAAGAAGCTTTAAATCAATCAACAATGCCCTTTGTGGGTTTTCACCAATTGACATATCTCATTTTCCTTTCTCTCAACTCACCATTGCCTTATAGTGCCCGTGAGGGTTTTCACCAATAAGAATCTCTCATTTATTTTTTTCTCTTTACAATGGCTGAGACATCACCGTGATATACCAACTTAGCATCCTCGAAAGCTGATTAGAAGGTCTTAAAAGGGAAAGGTAAAAAGAACTATTCAACTGAATTACAACTTTTGGAACCATTTTGACGGAAAAATCGTCAAAAAATAAAAAAAATCATGCCCCAGTTTCTTTGAATACTGGGAAATGTGAATATATTTTAGTGTGATCGAACCCCAGAGTGAGGCTACCTACGTATCCTTTCGGAATCAGGTCGGACGTAGTTCAATTAACATGAAATTGTTTTGATGATATTTTTATTGAATATTTTTTTTTGATTTTTTTATTAAGTGCATTTGTTCAAAAAGAGGGAAAAACAAAGAAATATAAACAAGGCTTCAAAGGTTTAACTAGAGTGGGACAATGTTTGGGTAGCGATAATGATAGCCTTTCGTCATCCCAACCGAAGAATGCTAAGTATAAAATTCTCCAATAGAGTCATGTCAAACATAGTATCTCTTGAACGCATCCACGCTGACGGCTATATTATTCACCTTCCCTTCAATATCTACCAAGTGTAGAGCTACTTTTGACAATACTTTCTTGATAAATTAAGGACCTTGCCAATTAGGGCGAACTTTCCTTTTGCTTCTTCCTGGTGCGGAAAGATACGTTCCAAAACAAGTTGTCCTATCTCAAATTGTCTTGGGAGCACTTTATTATTGTAAGCGTGTGCCATTCTTTGTTGGTATAACTGACCAAAACAAACTACCGCCGAACGCTTTTCATCAATTAAACTCAACTATTCCAATCGGGACTTGACCCAGTCAGTGTCTTCGATCCCTGCTTCAACACTGATTCTGAGAGAGGGAATCTCAACTTCAGCAGGTATGAACGCTTCAGTGCCATAAACCATTAAATAGGGCATTGCGCTAACTGATGTACAGACAGTTGTCCGGTATCCCAAAAGAGCAAAAGGCGGCTTCTCGTGCCATTGTCTAGACCCTTGGACCATCTTCCTAAGAATCTTCTTGATGTTCTTGTTCTAATCATGTAGTATATTGGACGACCCTGATCACATTTGCACTTAGCTGCTTCGTAATTTCTTCTTTCACTCATGTCTATCTTAAACTTCCTTTATTTTTGTTGGATTGGTGGAAAGTTAGTATATTTGGGAAGCTTATGAACCACTAAATCGGCACTCAAACCCGGCATGTCATTACGACCAAGCAAATACATCTCTGTACTCAAACAAAACTTGAATTATGGCATCTCTCGTCTTCTGTTCAGTATGAATGCTTATTTTTGTTTTTCTGGTTTCTTCAAGACTTCCCAGGTTAATTGCCTCAGTTTCATTTAAGTTAGGATTAGGCTTATTCTCAAATTGATCCAATTCCCTTTTTATTTCCTTAAAACCCTCATCTTCATCATACTCACCTTCTTGATTCATTATTTCGAGATTAGACAACTTTTCAAGATCTGGGCATGAATTTCGCGTGCATGTCATGTTTTTAATGACTGGATTAACAAAACTGAAAATGATAAGAAATTAACAAAAAATAGGAAAATGAAAAAGATAGAATTTAACTATGAAACTGGAACTTCATTTCATTGAACTTGAAAGGGTAGAAGGATTAACATCAAAGCGGAGCAATTAAACTAAAATATCTGGATTACAACCCTTAAAATAATCCAAATACAGAAAAACAACAAAACAGACTACCAAGACTCCTTCCTGATGGGAAGAGGAGTTGCTTCTCAGTTGTTGAGCGAGGTATCTAGACCAATCGGCTGAACACTGGCACGGCTAGGGCCCTCACCAACTTGAGCCATATTGATCTCATAGAACATCTCCTTGAGACCCTGGCAAACTTCATCAATGTCATCCTGAGTAGGAAAATTTGGGACTTCTTCAAATTGTTGCTTGACAAAAAAGTAGGCAATGTGAGGGATTGGTTTGGTCAAATTCCAACCATTATTTTTACGGGCCTTGGCTCTATTTATGTCAGCTGATGTTGGTTTAAAACCCAAGCCAAAGGTATCATTCTTCGAAAATGGAGCAATGGGGTTCACAAATTCCTGCAGAGAGGATCCTAATCCTTTTCCTGGTTCATGGCCATTCCTCAACATCATCGAAGCTACCATCATAGATGTGGCCGAAAGACGGGGATGCATAATTGGTTTTCCTTCTTCCACTTGGTCCACCTCAATCACCTCAAATGCTTGATATATGATGGATTCACATCCTTCCTTGGCCTCGATACATGGAATGGATGATTTTTTTAGAAGGATGAGTCATCCTCCCCATGAACAGCAATTTCTTGCTTGTCATACTCGAATTTGACCATTTAATGTAGGGTGGATGGTACAGCTCCGGCCATATGGATCCACGACCTTCCCTAGGAAGTTCTCATATCCAACACTTGAAAGACAATGTTAAAATCAACCAGGCCGATTGTCATGGTGAGTTCGATTTCCCCAATAGTGTCTCTTCTAGAACCATCAAAAGATTTGATGCTGACATTACTAGTTCGAATTCTGTTAGTGTCAATGTTCAGCTGTTGTAGAGTAGAAAGAGGGCATACATCTACACTTGAGCCTTCGTCAATCATGACTCCTTTTACGTAGTGCCCTTCACATTTGACCGTAAGATGCAAAGCTTTATTGTGCACATCCCCTTCCTCAGGCAAATCATCATCGCTGAAAGTAATTCTATTTACTTCAAAGAATCTTTCAGCCATTTTTTCTAGCTAATTCACCGTTGTCTTTTCTGAGACATATGCCTCGTTCAGAGTTTTGATCAACACATGCCGATGCTCTTCCGAGTGCAAAAGCAAAGATAACAAAGATATCTGAGCAGGGGTTTTCCTTAGTTGGTTAATAATTGAGTAATCTTGCATTATCATCTTCTTAAGGAATTCCTCCGCTTCTTTCTGCGACGGGTTCTTTCACTGGTAAGTGACTTTCCCTGGCTTGCTTAGCTTTTCTCAATTCCTTTGGTGAATAGCACCTTCCAGAGCGGGTCAAGCCCCCCATTTCATCCGTTTCTTCAACTATCTCTTTTCCTTTGTATGTCATGACAATCTTGTTATTATTCCAGGGAATAGCTTTTGTGTTTGTCACTAGGAGTTGTGCAACAAGTCGGATCACAATTGGCTCTATTATATTTCTCAAACTATTATTCGGAACGATCTTTTGAATGCCCCCAAGGATGTAAGTTTTTGGCCCATCCAATTGAACCTCAACCTTTTTGTGCTTCCAGGGACATAGAGAAGCGTTCTTTAGAACCTGCCAAGTTTATAGTAGAACTCGCACCTTTCACAATCAACGGTGCCAATTGCTGCTGGCTCACTATCACTTTTTCTTCTTGCCCTATGGTTCCAACAACCATCTCTGTCTTGCCAGACTGCTTATAATCCCGATCATCACAAATCACCCCAATAAAATATGTATTATCATGAGCTGGGAGCGGATTGTTTGTGATATTAGGAGCATCCTCATTGTTTGTTACCACAATTGTCTTTGCTTCAATCAAATTTTCAATGGCTTTCTTTAATGTCCAACAATTTTTGGTACTATGACCTTGGGTGTTAGAGTGATACTCACATATTAAATTTGAGTCAAAAACTTTTGAATTTGGATTCACATAACACGGCATGACAGGTTCAATCAACTTCAATTGCATCAACTTTCGAAATAGGCTTGTATACGATTCTCCAATTGGGGTGAACTCTTTCTTTGGATCCTCCTCTCTCACATATCCTTGTCGGGGACGAGAATTATATGATGCCTAAAAATTCGGCCGGAGTTGACCGGAGCCTTGTGGAATCGGTGCCCACCATTGTTGGTGATTGAGAGGCCTAGCATAAGCCTGAGCATTAAACACTGTGTATGGTTCCAAGGGAACTGAGTATCAGGACCCTGAGGTGGATAGTAATGTTGAGGATAATTGCGTTGTCCTTGTTGGAATTGCACATAATAAGGAACTATTCCTCTTTGAACTCCCCCGAACCTAGATGCCATCATGGATCCTTCCTCTTTCTTTTTTCGATTTCCGAAACTTCCTGACCCGCTTTGAATTGCTTGTGTGGTCGCCTTAAGGGCTTCCTGACTCACAGTTTTGCCTGATTTCATGCCATTCTCAACTATTTCACCAATCTTAATCGCCTCAGTGAAAGGTTTACCAATGGCGGAAAACATGTAATGGAGGTAATCATGATCCTGAGCTTGGAGAAAATAGTCAATCATTTTTTCCTCTTTCATTAGTGGTTTGACCCTAGAAACCTGTTCTCTCCACTTGATTGCATATTCTCTGAAGCTTTATGTTAGTTTCTTCTTTATGTTGACGAGAGAGGAGCGGTCTGGCACTATATCAATATTGTACTGAAACTGTTGGACAAAATCTTGATCCATGTCATTCCAAACATGCCAGTGAGAGATGTCTTGATCTATGAACCACTCAGAAGCAATTCCTGTCAAACTTTCCCCAAAATAAGCCATGAGTAATTCTTCTTTGCCTCCTGCTCCCCTTAATTGGTTACAATACCTCTTCAAATGGGCAAAGGGATCACCATGCCCATCTTACTTGTCAAACTTGGGGGTCTTGAAGCCGGGTGGAAAATAGACATGGGGGAACATGCATAGATCGTTAAACGAAACACTCTTGTGGCCTCCCAAACCCTGTATGTTTCTTATGGTTTATTCCAGGCTCTTCATTTTTCTAGTCATTTCCTCTTGTTCCATATTCTTGTCGGGCTTTTCGATCTCAACTGGGAACATGTTCTGAGGAGTATGCTTGTATGAATCTGGAACCTTGAAAGTCAGTTCCGGAGAGTAATGTTAGGCATCACGCGGATTCAATTGTGGATCATTGTTGGACTTTTGATCAAGAGGTGGTTGAGGGACAGTGAAAGTATGGACAATGGGTATAGTAGGTGGGTCATTTATGAGAGGTGCAGTTGGAGGACTTGGAATGGAGGTACTGGGGATCGTGGGAAGGTTAATGCTCAGACTGAATCCAGGTTGGTACAATGGGTTATTTGTTATGGAGATGGGCACTTGATTTGCAACTGACACATTATGAAGATTATCTGAGGGCCCTATAGGTAGTGGGGGCGGTGCCTGTCCATTCACCCAAGCTTGGTACATCTCTGTCAATTGTTGTTTCAACACTCTTACTTCTTCAACCAGTCCCGTACCTTGTTCGACCAATTTTCCATGGACATCATCATTATCTGACTCATTCTCATTGTTGTTTGCCATTCTACTTTTTCCTTTTGATCTCGTGTTGTAAGGGTGAGTCGCCAGTTGAAACCACAAACCAACCACCTCTGTTTAAATTAATATTTAAAAATGACAAACATCAAATGTGTTAGAGTTAGACATTTTTCAGATATTAATCTCACATTGTATGTCATGCACCTCATGCCATTTTCATTTCCAAAATGATCTTGGAAGGCTTCATGCTTCATCTCGACTTATTAATTTATTTCCTCTTGAATTTAACGCTCTTTTTCTTTCCTTTTTTTTTAAATTTTTCTCTCAATTGTTTTTCCAGATTAATTATAGTTATGATCACATCCGATGAGGATTGCCTACGTATCATGACGCCGCATGAATCAGACCATTACGTAGTTCAGGGGGATCATGAATGAAGCAAATGAAATAACTCTTATTCTTATACAATTCAGACCATGAAAGCTCGTAACAAGGAAAATATATATTTTTATTTTTTTGGATTTCTAATAAAAAAATTTTGTTATTTTATTTTTGGGAATTTTCGAAAGAAAGACTTCTAAAGAAGAAAGAACATTTTTTTTTATTTTGAACTTTTATTTTGAATTTATGAGAGAAAAAAGAAAATATTTTTGAATTTCGAATTTTCTTTTTAATTTCGAAAGAAAAACTTCTGAAGAGCTACAAAAATATTTTTTGATTTTGAGGAAAAATAAAAAAAATATTTTTGAATTTTTGAAAATTGGGGACCGGACCCGATGAAGGTTGCCTACGTATCTCATATCCGGTGAGAATCAAACCCATGTAGTTCGGTTTAAATAATTAATAAAAGGAGAAAACCTTGAACATTGTGATTTTACACATTAGAACCCTTCAAAATTTTATAAAAAAATGGGGGTTTTATGAAAAATGAATATGTTGGGCTGAAAAATTGGTACATGTCCTAGACGGGCCCGACCCTTGTGCCGAGTCCCGCTAAGTCCAATGCACATGATGCAAATAAAGTGTAGCCTACTAAGGATATTCATTGTCTGTGGTTTGTTCTTCTAAGTTTTCAAATCCTAAAGGATATGGTATCTAGACCTGGCTTACCCAGGTGGACAAGCCGAGCCGAGGAGCGTCAAGCATCACCAGTAGTACAACAACATTGGCTAGCTAACAGCTCTCCCGCCTAAGCATGTGTGACTAAATCCTTCACTAGAAGCTGGTAGGCTAACTGACTTTATCTCAAGACAGAAATTTTGTAATGCTGGTAGGCAAACACAACATAACTACATATTAGAAGACTCAGAGGGGTGCGAGAGAGAATACAATTTATATCACAGTTCAAATAAATATTAAAGCGGTAAATAAGCGACAAATATCACATTAGGCTCGCAAACACAATAATATTCAAAACCTGATAAAAGCCAAACAAGAGTCAATATACAAAGGTCGAGTTCTTGTCGGGCTTTTCGATCTCAATTGGGAACATGTTCTGAGGAGNTTTAAGAATGTGAGTTTTTTTTTTAATTAAATCGAATAAAATCCATTAAGAGTAAGATAAAACTTTAAAATATCAAGATTATACCTAAATAAATATTTACACTAAAATAATATATAATTTGAGTGTGGTCAAAAATTAGTTGTTCACAATAAGTAGATCGTAGGACTCCATAACATAATCGGATCCAGAGAGATTTTTGGTGGGTAAGGCTGCTAGGGTTCGTAGAAGGTGACAGAGTGTGAGGTCGGCTGGGGAACGAGAATGGTCTCTGGGGTTTCGGGGTAGGGATATAAGGAGATAAGGGGGAGGCGTTGTGAGCCGTTGATCGTTTTTGATCGACGATTGAGATTTAACTGAGCTGGGTCGGCTGTAACGGGTCTTGGACTGGGGCAGACCTATTGGGTCATTTGGTGTTGGGCTTCTGGGGTTTATCGGAATGGGCTAGTTTGTTTGGAGCTTAATTGGTCTTAGATTAGCCTTAATTGGGCTATAATTTAAAATACACGAAATTCATAAAAAATAAATTATAAAAATTGCTATTAAATAAATAAAAAAATTATTTATGGAGTAAAATAATTAAAAGTAATAGCTTAATATTATAAAATATAGGAAATGCTTTTTTTAGTATAAATAATATAATAAATACAATTATGTATAGAATATAGGCTGTTATTGTAAAATTATGTAAAATATCTTTTAAATACAAAATTTAATTATATAAGACAAAGTAAAATATTATGAAGCATATACATGGATACAAATAGTAAATTTGGATGATTAAGGCATCACAAATAATTTAAAGAGGTAATTAATAAATATTCAAGTAATTTAAATGTAAGAAAGTCCATTTTAAATCTTTAAAAATTATGAAAATCATAGAAAATACTTGTATAACTCTTGCAAGTTAAATAATGAGGCAAAATGACAATTTGACAGTCTATATACTATTTGAGAAATGTGAGAGCAAAATTGGGTATCAATAGATGCCCCTTTTTACCCGGGAATTATGAAAGAGTTGTCAGGTAAAGAAAATGATGACCACTTTTAGCTGAATTGAGTGGGAATGATGTGATTTGGAAAATGGGGCTGAACCCTAGTTCCTGAGTTGCCTACATATCCCTGGTGTTACGGGAATCAGGCCATGTGTAGTTCTGGATCCAACGGCGAGCGAAACCGATGGAGTTGTGATAAGAATGGTCGCATGTTTCGAAAAGGTTCTTTTGGGTAGGATATTGTTGCAAGTAACGGAAAATTTTAGGTGGAGTCATGAATGCGAAATGAACGTTACGAGTGTATCACAAGGAAAATATATGAACGATCATAGAGTAAAAGGTAGGCAATTACGGATCATCAATTGCGTTTGAAGCAGTCAAAGGATGTGAACATTGTGGAGCGAAGATTGCTCCTGTTTGTAGAATAGTTACCTCTCGAGTTACCTACAAAACTAAAAATATGCTGCATACAAACATATTTAGGTTATTGCAAAAATTTAAACATGATGCAGATTCCCTTTGGACCATGAAGGTTGTCTTTGGACGCCGAGGATTATGTCCTTAGACCATGACGTTCTGGTCCATGAAGCATATGATAAGGAATTCGTAGGCCATGAAATGGTGCCCTCGGGCCATGTGGATGGTGCCTTTGGACTATGACGCCTTTGAATTGTGGTGTGCAGTTTCAAGAGATCCTCAGGCCATGGAATGGTGTCTCTCGGCTATGAGGATGGTTCCTTCAGACTATGATTCCTTCAGAAAAAAATGGCGATCTATCAGCCTATGAAATGAAAATATATGATGCTTGGTCATATGCAAGGACGAGACAAGTCCAGGCTCAGTCTTGTATGAGATGAGGGCAGTGCTTAGCCTTATGTGAATAAAGGGATAGTGCTTGGACTTATGTAATGAGTGGAGACAGTGCTTAGTCTCATGCAGAGGAAGGGAGGAAAGGCTTAGTCTCATGCAAAGAAAAGGCAGTGCTTAGCCTTATGCAATTACGGAGGCAATGCTTAGCCTTATGCAAAAAATGGAGACAATGCTTAGTCTCATGCACGGAAAGCCAATGCTTAGCCTTATGCAATTATGAAGGAAATTCTAAGCCTCATGCAAGAAAATAAGAAAGTTCTTAGTCTCATGTAATGTATTAAAAGGCAGTACTTAGCCTTACGCAATTACAGAGGCAATACTTAGCCTCATGCAAAAAGTGGAGACGGTGCTTAGTCTCATACAGAGGAAGGGAGACAGGGCTTAGTGTTATGCAATTAAGGAGGCAATGCTTAGAATCATGCAAGAAATAGAGACAATGCTTAGTCTCATGCAGGGAAAGCCAATGCTTAAACTTATGCAATAATGGATGCAATTCTTAGCCTCATGCAAGAAATGGAGATAGTGCTTAGTCTCATGTAAGGAAAGGTGATGTTTAGACTTATGCAAGAAAAGCGATGAGTTCCTGTGAGAGAGTGAAGTATTTCTTAGCTGGATGTGTTTACGTTTGGCAACTTCTCATCATGAAGGTAGTGATTTTATTAAGATGTGACCGAACCCACAGGGCTGCCTAAGTATCCCCTTTAAAACGGGAATCAGGTCAAGCATCGTTCAGTTACATCAAATGGAAAAATGCAAAGAATCTTAAACATAGTATCTCTTGGCTGCATCTGAATTTATACGTTTTGGCCAAATATCTCTGTCTATTTCTGCATATATAAGTGCTCCTCACGTTAGTACCCGATGAACCATGAAGGGACCTTGCCAATTGGATGAAAACTTCCCCTTGGCTTCATCTTGATGTAGGAAGATTCTCTTTAGCACCAATTGCCCCGGTGTGAATTACATTGGTCTGACTTTTTTGTTGAAAGCCCTTGCCATTCTGTTCTGGTAGAGTCGACTTTGACATACCACATTCATTCTCTTCCCATTAGTGAGAGCTAGTTATTCGTAGCGGCTCTGTACCCATTCTACATCTCAGAGCTCAACTTCTTGTATAATTCTTAGAGAAGGGATTTCTACTTTGGCAGGAATAACAACTTCAGTACCTTAAACCAATGGGTAGGGAGTTGCCCAGTTGATGTACGAACTGTGGTACAATATTCGAGCAAAGCAAATGGCAGCTTCTCGTGCCATTGTTTGTAATTATCTACCATTTTCCTCAATATCTTCTTGATGTTCTTGTTGGCGACTTCTACGACTCTGTTCATTTGCGGCCTATATGATGTGGAGTTCTTATACTTGACCTTGAAGGTTTCACATATGGCCTTCATCGGATCACTGTTGAGATTGGCGACGTTATCAGTGATGATTGACTCTGGTACTTCAAACCGGCAAACAATGCAGTCCCGAAAAAAATCTGCTACGACCTTCTTAGGTACAACTATATAAGATGCGGCTTCAATCCATTTTGTGAAGTAGTCTATGGTCACTAGAATGAATCTATGCCCATTTGAAGCAGCGGGTTCGATTGGGCCGATGACTTTCATACCCCAAACCGAGAAAGGCCAAGGTGAAGTTGTTGCGTTGAGTTCATTGGGTGGTACTCGTATCATGTCAACATGTATCTGGAATTGGTGACACTTCTGAACATACTTGATNTGTAGCCTACTAAGGATATTCATTGTCTGTGGTTTGTTCTTCTAAGTTTTCAAATCCTAAAGGATATGGTATCTAGACCTGGCTTACCCAGGTGGACAAGCCGAGCCGAGGAGCGTCAAGCATCACCAGTAGTACAACAACATTGGCTAGCTAACAGCTCTCCCGCCTAAGCATGTGTGACTAAATCCTTCACTAGAAGCTGGTAGGCTAACTGACTTTATCTCAAGACAGAAATTTTGTAATGCTGGTAGGCAAACACAACATAACTACATATTAGAAGACTCAGAGGGGTGCGAGAGAGAATACAATTTATATCACAGTTCAAATAAATATTAAAGCGGTAAATAAGCGACAAATATCACATTAGGCTCGCAAACACAATAATATTCAAAACCTGATAAAAGCCAAACAAGAGTCAATATACAAAGGTCGAGTTCTTGTCGGGCTTTTCGATCTCAATTGGGAACATGTTCTGAGGAGTATGCTTGTATGAATCTGGAATCTTGAAAGTCAGTTCCGAAGAGTAATGTTGGGCATCATGAGGATTCAGTTGTGGATCATTGTTGGACTTTTGAGCAAGAGGCGGTTGAGGGATAGTGAAAGTATGGACAATGGGTACAGTAGGTGTGTCATTTCTAAGGGGTGCAGTTGGAGGACTTGGAATGGAGGTACTGGGGATCGTAAGAAGAACATAAAATATATAGCTATATATATATATAGCTATGTATTTTATGTTCTTCTTACGATCCCCAGTAATTTACTTTATTAAAATTCTAATTAAAAGATAACCCCCCCCCCCCCCCCNTATGCAAAAAATGGAGACAATGCTTAGTCTCATGCACGGAAAGCCAATGCTTAGCCTTATGCAATTATGAAGGAAATTCTAAGCCTCATGCAAGAAAATAAGAAAGTTCTTAGTCTCATGTAATGTATTAAAAGGCAGTACTTAGCCTTACGCAATTACAGAGGCAATACTTAGCCTCATGCAAAAAGTGGAGACGGTGCTTAGTCTCATACAGAGGAAGGGAGACAGGGCTTAGTGTTATGCAATTAAGGAGGCAATGCTTAGAATCATGCAAGAAATAGAGACAATGCTTAGTCTCATGCAGGGAAAGCCAATGCTTAAACTTATGCAATAATGGATGCAATTCTTAGCCTCATGCAAGAAATGGAGATAGTGCTTAGTCTCATGTAAGGAAAGGTGATGTTTAGACTTATGCAAGAAAAGCGATGAGTTCCTGTGAGAGAGTGAAGTATTTCTTAGCTGGATGTGTTTACGTTTGGCAACTTCTCATCATGAAGGTAGTGATTTTATTAAGATGTGACCGAACCCACAGGGCTGCCTAAGTATCCCCTTTAAAACGGGAATCAGGTCAAGCATCGTTCAGTTACATCAAATGGAAAAATGCAAAGAATCTTAAACATAGTATCTCTTGGCTGCATCTGAATTTATACGTTTTGGCCAAATATCTCTGTCTATTTCTGCATATATAAGTGCTCCTCACGTTAGTACCCGATGAACCATGAAGGGACCTTGCCAATTGGATGAAAACTTCCCCTTGGCTTCATCTTGATGTAGGAAGATTCTCTTTAGCACCAATTGCCCCGGTGTGAATTACATTGGTCTGACTTTTTTGTTGAAAGCCCTTGCCATTCTGTTCTGGTAGAGTCGACTTTGACATACCACATTCATTCTCTTCCCATTAGTGAGAGCTAGTTATTCGTAGCGGCTCTGTACCCATTCTACATCTCAGAGCTCAACTTCTTGTATAATTCTTAGAGAAGGGATTTCTACTTTGGCAGGAATAACAACTTCAGTACCTTAAACCAATGGGTAGGGAGTTGCCCAGTTGATGTACGAACTGTGGTACAATATTCGAGCAAAGCAAATGGCAGCTTCTCGTGCCATTGTTTGTAATTATCTACCATTTTCCTCAATATCTTCTTGATGTTCTTGTTGGCGACTTCTACGACTCTGTTCATTTGCGGCCTATATGATGTGGAGTTCTTATACTTGACCTTGAAGGTTTCACATATGGCCTTCATCGGATCACTGTTGAGATTGGCGACGTTATCAGTGATGATTGACTCTGGTACTTCAAACCGGCAAACAATGCAGTCCCGAAAAAAATCTGCTACGACCTTCTTAGGTACAACTATATAAGATGCGGCTTCAATCCATTTTGTGAAGTAGTCTATGGTCACTAGAATGAATCTATGCCCATTTGAAGCAGCGGGTTCGATTGGGCCGATGACTTTCATACCCCAAACCGAGAAAGGCCAAGGTGAAGTTGTTGCGTTGAGTTCATTGGGTGGTACTCGTATCATGTCAACATGTATCTGGAATTGGTGACACTTCTGAACATACTTGATGCAGTCTGTTTCCATAGTCATCCAAAAATACCCCGCTCTTAGTATATTTTTGGCTAAGGTGAACCCATTCTTGTGCGGTCTGCAGGTTCTGGCATGTATTTCCTCTAGCAATTTGGATGCATCCTTGGCATCGACACACCATAATAATCCCAAGTATGGAGTCCTTCTATACAGAATTCCTCCACTTTGAAAGAAATAGTTGGCTAGGCTTCGAAGTGTGCGCTTTTGAGAATGGGTAGCGTGCTCTGAATATTCTCCCTTTGCCAAGTATTCCTTAATGTCGTGGAACCACAGATTTTCGTCAATCTCTTCTTCAACATGAGCACAATAAGTTGGCTGCTTGTTAATTCCTATTCGGGTAGGATCGATGAAATTATTGTCTGAGTGTTGTATCATGGAACATAAAGTGGCTAATGCATCTGCGAACTCATTCTGAATCCTCGAAACATGTTTGGATTCTATATTTGTGAACATCTTGATCAGCTCTTGTACACAGTGCAAATATGGCAATATTTGGTGTTCTTTGTAGCCCATTCCCCTAGAACCTGGTGCACCAGAAGATCTGAATCTCCGATTACCAGCAACTCTTGAACATTCATGTCAATGTCCAACCTGAGTCCCAAGATGCAGGCCTCATACTCCGCCATATTTTTGGTGCATGGGAACCTGAGTTTTGTGGATATCAGATAGTGTTTTTGATACTAAGACAGCTCCGATACCTACTCATTTGAAGTTTGCTGCTCCATCAAAGAACATTATCCAGCCATCATATGCTTCGGTGATATCTTCTCCTATGAATGACACCTCCTCATCAGGAAAAATACGTTTTCAATGGTTCGTATTCTCCGTCTATCGAATTTTCTGCCAGATGATCCACCAATGCTTACCCCTTGACCGCCTTCTGAGTTACATAGACGATGTCGAAATAACTCAACAATATTTTCTACTTTGCTAACTTACCCATAGGCATGGGTTTCTAAAAGATGTATTTCAGCGTATCATCTTTGATATGAGATATGTAGTGTGTGCACAAAAATAATTCCTCAGCTTCTGAGCTATCCATGTGAAAGCACAGCAAGTGCGTTCTAGAAAAGAGTATCGGGCTTCGTAAGGTGTGAATTTCTTGCTCAGATAATATATCGTCAACTTCTTTCTTCCAGTCTCATCATTTTGTCCCAGAATGCAACCAAAAGCTCCGTCCAATACGGACAAATAAAGCAGCAGAGGTCTTCCTGGTGCTGGTGGGACCAGAACGGGTGGTTTAGATAAATACTCCTTGATTTTTTCGAAGTCTTTCTGGCATTCTTCAGTCCAACCTGTTGCAGCATCTTTCCTCAGCATCCTAAAGATTGGCTCATATATAACGGTTAATTGTGCTATGAAGCGGCTGATGTAATTGAGATGCCGTAAAAAGCTCATCACATCTTTCTTATTCTTCAGAGGTGGCAAGTCTTAGATTGCTTTGACTTTTTATGGGTCCAACTCAATCCCTCTACGACTGACGATGAATCCTAATAATTTTCCAGCGGGGACTTCGAAAGCACACTTTGTAGGATTCAGTTTCAGATTGTACCTTCGAAGCCGATCGAAGAATTTCCTCAGGTCTGCTATGTGGTCCGTACTCCTTTTAGATTTGATGATAACATCATCCACGTACAACTCTATCATTGTGTATCATGTCGTGGAAAATGGTTATCATGACTCTCATATAGGTGGTTCCAGCGTTCTTCAGACCAAGCATCATCATTTCATAACAATATATTCCCCATGGCGTGATGAAAGCTGTCTTTCCAACATCCTCCTCATCCATCCAGATCTGATGGTATCCTGTGAAACAATCCACAAAGGATTGGAGTTCATGCTTGGCACAGTTGTCAATCAGTATGTATATATTGGGCAACGGGAAATCATCTTTGGGACTCGCTCTGTTTAGATCGAGTAACAACAATCTCACAACAACATGGTATGCATTCCGTAAGAAGGTGGAACCTACCGTGGCTAATGAAAGGGGAGTAAAATCAGAAGTGATATTCAAGATCATATGAGTTGTATGTAATTCCAATATGTGTGGGCACTAAGGTAAGATAAGTATGCATGCAACAAGGGGGCATGAAAACTAAGAAAAGTAATTTCTTATGTTTCAAGAAAGTTGACAAGGAACAAAAGGAATTATTCGATCAATTATCCAGAGTTATTTATGTTATGTACGCACTTAAGAGTTTGGAGTATTCTCCATGAAGCATTATATGTTGACAATCGTACATCCATAGAAGATTCTGGTATAAGTTAAAAGAAAGAATTGAGCCTAGGTCATAGACAAAGGATTGAATTTTTAGAAGATTGTATCGTGGATATTTCATAGAGTCCAGGTAAGACTAAAGTAATGAGTAATACCATGAACCACAGATCGAAAAATAACTTAAGCCTACATAAAGACTGATTAGAAGGAAGAGACAACTAAAGATTACATCAACAAAGTAAATCAGGAGTCGGATTATTGGACCTAGCTAATTATAGAAATTATGCTTGAGAACATGGCAGAATCACTCCTAATATCAAAGGTGCAAGAGAGATAATTCAACAACCATATTCTATAATGGCTCTACATGAAAGACAGTTAGAAGAAGTACCAGCCTTATAAGAAGTCAATATGAAGCTCTCACTGGTTTGTGTATGCACCAGAGGTGCAAGTAGTATAATAGAGTTTCAAGTTGTGGATGTGAATTATACCTATGTGGAAGGGAGGTCATGAAAGAGATAGAAGATGTGATGCGAGATTTCAAGGTAAGTAAGGTAAAGGTAAACAATGTATGAGATACTCAGATGCAAAAGTTTGGGAATAGTCCATACTTTAGATAGAAGACTAGAAGCGCTGGGATTCAGTATCCAGGAATGATAGCAACGTCTTCAGTGGCATATCATCTAGCCTATGGTTTCTAGGTATCGAGAGGACCAGTTAAGAGAGTAACGAAGAGTAAGAGACGATGCGATGTCTCGCTTGATGTTCCAGAATAACATAAGGAAATCTATGGTACAAGCAAGTTTAAGGAAGGTTGCGAGTAGTATAAATGGATATGTGTAGATCACAAGCTAAACTATGATAGAGCGACAAAGTTTTAAGAAGGCATGAGTGAGGATAAGGAAAGGCGAGAAAGAAGGTATAGAAAGCTCAGTATAACCTGAATGAACCCCAAGGAGTCTAAGACTAGTAGCATTTAGAAGAGATGGAATGCTGCCCTGGTAGTAGAATGAGAGTGCAATTGTGATAAATAAAGGATGACGTTAGGGCCATCGATTGAGTAATGACTTGAAGAGGATTTCATGAATTATAAAGGATTAAAATACCCATACAAGGTGAATCACATTTGGATGACTATGATATGAAATACGGTTGTGGAAGCATGGTATCGCCCAGGTGGATCAGTCTAATTATTTCAGATGTTCCCGATGAGACATGAGCCCTAGCGGCAGTGTTATATAAAAGGTTAAGTTATCAATGGTGGATTATAGATCAACATTAAAGTGAATCAACAACGGATGGATAAAAGTTACAAAGTATGAGATGAGATTAGGCCGTCATTCTTAAGATGAACAGTAATGAGGAAGCATTAAAGGACTTAGAGTTATACCTATAAGATAAGAAATGAGAGTAAGCGGGAGTTTGGTAGAAGACCTCAGTAACGATAAATCAAAGTAATATTTATGGTGTAGTATGACCTACCTAGATGCAGTAAAGTCAGACAAATGTATAACCCGGGGCTATGAAACAAAATATAGTAGTAGTCGTTAGTTCGACAAAGTATCGAGCAAACAACTTCAGTACACTTATAGATGCCCAGAGGGACATCTTGTCAGGTTATGTATATGTTTCCAAAGTGAGGCCTAGAGATTGGCTAAAAACTGAAGAGAAAAGTCGCATAGGCGCACACACAAGGAAAAAGTCATACAGGTTGCATGACAGAATGTAGAAACAATTACGAGATTGGGAGGATTCCGACCACAAGTCGTAGTGTGAGAAAGAGGCCTAAAAGGTAGAATTCCTTGGCCTTTGGATTTATTCACAGAACAGTTGCCTGGATTGCAAGGAGAGTACTGAAGTATTCAGAAGACACATGTTATGAAAATGATAAGTGCATCAGTCAACATTCAAGGACGAATGTTCCAAAGGGGGAATGATGTTACACCCTAGGTTTTCGTACGTGGAAGTACGCCATAAGTAAATTGATATAAGCTCAGAAATGAGATGTTACATCCCGCATTTTTGTACGTTAAAGTTTCGTCGTAAGTTAATCGGCGTAAGCTCGAGAATGAGATTATTTGAAGATTATAAGTATTATGCTAATTCAAACAAGTAAATTGCTGAAGGTGAGAGGGTAAGCGAATCGAAGAAAGTGAGTTTCGCCGAAGTTTGTCAATTTGGGATAAAATACGGTCCGAACTATAATACCTGACATTTATGGACTAGTGGAATACAATGTACTACATGACCATGATAGTAAGGTTTATAAGGTGTGTTAAAAGTAAGTAGTATTTTAAGTAATTTGAGATAATTATTAATTATGTGAGTAATTGGTTAATTATTGATTAGTGGGAGATTAATAAATTAACAATTAATTAGAATTGGATAATCTTGATGGATCTTACAACCAACGTGGCAGCCCATGAAGTGGTTAACAAAGCCACTAAGTGACTCATATAAGGTGTAGCAAGGTGTCACATTATTAGAGTACATAACAAGGTTAACATTTTATTTAGCCTTCTGAACGTGAATTACATAACTATATTCACTTTAGCAATGCAAGATAATGTTTACTTACCCCCCCTTAAGATTAGAAGAGACAGCATCACGTTTCAGAGAATTGCATATGTGATTTACAATGGTCGGAGCTGTAACGTAAGATTTTGCGATTCTAACAAAGTACGGTGTAATCTTTCTCAAGAATATCATATGGATTTTCCCCTACTTTGATCCACTGTCACATGTTGTTGCAATTGACGTGTTGGAAGGATTGTCAAGAGAATCGGCTCAGGTATTTAAGGCTAAACTTTTCCTTCATTTTGGCATGATCTCGTAATTACATGTGTTTGATAACGAGGCATAAAGATAAGTTCCTACTACGGAATTTATATACATTATCCTAGTCTCATAAGTTACTGTATTTTCCCTTATCGGGACTTCATATTCAATTGAGTATTGTCTTCTTCCGGTAAAGAGAGCGAAGGGTCTATATATATACAATATTACAGTATTTTCCCCACCACCAAGCTATAATCAGTGGGCAGGCCCCTATTGGGCAACCTCTTATCAGATGGTAAGTTATATATCGAGCCTACTGTGGCCGAGCGCCTATGAGCGAGCCCAGTTGGCCGAGATACAGATCCTAGTATGGCCGAGCTCCTATGAGCGAGCTTACTACGGTAGAGCAATTATATATATACCGATCTTTATAAGGCCGGACATCTATTTTACTTACTATATTGAGAGAGTTGAGTCAGTATCAACAGGTAAGCATATCTTTAGATTATCTTTGACTCCCAGTTACTTTCAGTTATTATATTATCAGTTCAGTTTCAGCTTTCAGTATTCGGTTGCCTTACATACTCGGTACCCTATTTCGTACTAACGTCCCTTTTTTCGGGGACACTGCATTTCATTCGTGCAGGTCAGACAAACAAATGGATAGACCTCCTCATTAGGTGTTTCCCAATTTCAGCTTGATCGTTAAGCCCCACGTCCTTCGGAGTTTTTGGGTCTAGAGTTTTATGTACATCTTGTGTATATATGTATATATATGTTATGGTAGGTCGGGACCCTGTTCCGATCACAGTACATCCATCAGTAGGGGCTTGTAGACATATCCTGTCAGTTAGTGCAGTATGTTGGGCTAGTAGGCCTTATATGTATATTTTGTTGGTTTGCCAACTGTAGTAGTTATGATGGCCTTGTCTCCCCAACTTTATATTGATGTTTAGTCTGCATTCGCAAATTGTCATGCAATTTGGCCCATGGCCAAAGTATGACATTATATGTTCAGAGTCCCTTAGTCGCAAGCTGGTACGCAAGGATATGTGAGGCACCGAGTACCGGACTCGCCCCCTGGTTCGGGGCGTGACATTAAACTATTGAGAAGAATTCTCCATAGCAACGGCAGGGATTGGAGTGACATAACCAGCAACGTTTAGTCTCTCGTATAGTTGGTCTATGGTCAACAATTGGGGTATATTGTCTAGGTGGTATGCGGTCGAAGTTTGGTCATGGTTTTTGGTTGTTTTGGCGAGCAAGTGGAGGTGAATGGTAATATGCAGGTTGAGTATTACAGGTGTGGTAGGTGGTAGCAGGTGTTTGGTATCTGGGGGGTGAAGGTTGATATGTGGGTGGAGGTGTTTGGTATGTGAGAGGAGACTTAGGACCCTGGGCTTTCATTACGACACCTACTTTTTTCTTATTCGAAATACCTACTGATTGCAAGGCTTTATTTATGGCTTGTAGTGCCTCGAAATCTGTCACTATCCCACTCTTAATACCTTCTTGTATTATTTTTCCTGGATTGATGATGTAGGAGAATTTGTGATTCTCAATAACCATCAACCTTTCATAATAATGCGAGTCTTAAGCTCTGACGAAGAACTTGTTCATTTGTTCTTCTTCGAGTGCTGTCCTTACTTTTGCGGCCTCAGATCTCCATCGAGTAGCATACTCGCGGAAGGTTTCTATTGGTTTCTTCTTGAGGTTTTGAATGTAAAAAACATATGGTTCATTTTCTGTGTTGAACCTGAATCTGTCCATGAAGTCTGACACCATGCTTACCCAATAACCCACTTCTTCGGGTTCTGGATGATATACAAAGACAACGCATCTCTTGTGAGGCATGTAAATTCGTCCATTGTTTCCCACTCCTACAACCTTGTCATAATATGTCCTCAGATGCACTTTCGGATCACCAGTTCCATAGGACATTTCAAATTTGGGAGGTTTCTAACCCTCTGGCAATTCCACATCTGGATGAATGCACAAGTCTTCATAGTTTAAACCTTCAATGCCTTTTCCACCTTCGACATTTTGAAATCTTCCAGTGAGCTTCTTGAGTTACTCTGCCATGTTCTTAATGAGAAGGTCTTTCTTGGTCGATTCAGGTATGAATAGGATTTTTTGCGGGGTGTTGGGTAAGTTTTCCATATATATTGGATTGCTTTGATGAAATCCAGAAATTTGGGCATAAGGGTGGTCATTTGTTGAGTTTTAGGGATCATGAGTAAGTTGTGGTAACATTTGGGGAGTGTGATAAGTGGTGGTCTGTGGGTATTGGGTTGGATGATGATGGTGTTGTTCAGGAGTTGGTACTGGGTGAGGATTAAGGTTTTGAGGAGGTGTGGGGTACTTGTATGGTGCAGGAGGGTTTGGTGGCAGGTTTTGGTTTTGTGTGTTTTGTGGTGGTGTTTGGTTCTCGGTAGTTGGATTTTGTTGGTTAATATCAGGGACATTGAGGGTGAGAGAAAGGTTTTCCATGTTTTGAACCTGCTCAAGTTCTTCTGTAACTCCAAGATTTTCTGCGCCGGGGTGCTTCGGCCATCTGAAATTTCGACATTCTCTGCCATGGTAGCGTTATTCTTTCTGATACCACTCAAATCATCCATTTTCCCTTTTCCTTTGTTCTTGATTTTAGGATTTCTTGGTGGAGGTGGAGGTGGAGAACCTCTGGATCTAGTGTGATATGCTGACGATGCCAGTATGCACGAACCAACCTTAGGGAATGAGAATAATCAAAAGAAAGAAAAAGCAAAAGGTAACCAAGTTAGTAAGGGGTATTGAAAGAATTCTTGCGGTATTAAACATGTTCCGCAAATTCATGCAATAATACCCATTCCCCTATGGCACCAGTAATCCCGGACTATCCCATGGCACCTTAGCAAAGCCTCCTATTTCTTCTAAGGGAGGAGTCATTTCTATGTCACCAAATTGGAAGACAACTCTTTTCTCATCCCATAACATGGTAGCGACCTTAATCAATGTCCTATTTGGTTGGATATTAAGCAAGGATGGCAAGTCGCCAAGTACCCTTCTCACATGATTCTTGTCGCAAGGCGCACGATCTTTCTACCGGTCAAGTAGCAAAGGTAGGATGTTTTGGACCATGCCAAACCTGGGAACTTCATGCTTCATTTTCTGCAAACAAATAAAGGTTACCCCTTTCCCCCTCCAGATTCGACCACTTACACAATAATGATCAACATATTGGCACATTTTCTCCAAGTAATGCACATAACATGTTGGTGTCCATGGGGATTGTGGAAATCCCGTCGGACTTTAGACAAGGCATATCTTAGTGGGCTATTATGTTAACAACGTTCTACCCATACTAGGTTTAACATGATACATGTACACTTGACATTGAGGTAAGGTTTCTAGAATGGTCTAGACTAGTACTCTCAAGTGGACGATTTGAGAGGGAAAGGCACGTGACCGTCGACTGCACCGCTGATCGACTAGTCTACCGCAAATAAGCCTTTCCGATTTAAAAGGGGTAATTTTGAAAGAGCATGGACACTCATCAAGCACCGCTATGTTGATAATTGGCAGGAGTGGAGTATGATGTGGAGCATGCTTTATGCAGAGATAATAACACGTTGCCAAGTATTTGCATGATAAAATATGTGAAGACAGTAAATAAAATAGAAAAATAAATATTGGAAGTTAAAGGAAGGAAAGACAAAAGGAAGAAGTCAGTTTAGTTCATAGAATATATGCAAGAATGTAACAAAGAAGGTAACGAAGTAAGCATAATATAGCAATTTTGACAAGATAAAGAGCGGTCATAGCAAATAAAGTAAATGGCATAGGGATGTGAATGTCATGGAAAATAAAAGTGGGTAGGGAAAGGGATGCACATGTATCAAAGAAAGCAATCCACATAAGCCAAGTTCATTATGGTAAGACCCTAAGTGTACTTCCCCAGCAGAGTCGCTATGCTGTCGCACCCCGGTTTCTCGCGAAATCGGACTTTGACATGTGACAACTCTTTTAAATGAAGGGTGGGGTGTTAAAAAATAAGAGTTGCGACCTAACGATTTTGAGGTGCGTTAGGGCAGCTATTATGCATATAACACTGTTTGACTAGTCAACGCCACCAAAGATCGGGTAAGGGCTCAAATTACTTCAAAGAGAAGGTGTTAGGCACTCTTCGATGTCCACAACTATGGGTGAACTTAAGAATATGTGGATTATGTAATAGTCTAGATAATCAAATAAACAAAAGAGAATATAAAGTCGAAGAATATTATTAAAACACAAATCTCAGTATGACTATAAGGATATAACAACATTTGTCTATATTAAACGACTAAGTATGAACATCAAACAGATAAAGGGGGGGGGGGGGGGCCC
>ML430853.1:0-79421 GCA_005239525.1 Nicotiana knightiana
TCATGCATTTACATATGCACATTGACCCATGACCAGATGGCGTTATATACGCGTATATACATATAAATATATGTATATGGGATATGGGCAAAGGTTACGGCGTTATGTACGCACCACCACCTGATCAGCTGGTATATGATGATGATGTTGCCCACAGTGGCTGAAATATGGTTCAAACGGGTTATATACGCGTATATATGTATGTATATTCAAACGGCATTATATACGCGTATATATGTATGTATATATATGTATATGGGATATGGGAAAGGTTATGGCGTTATATACGCACCACCACCTGATCAGCTGGTATACGATGATGATTTTGCCCATAGTGGTCGATATGATATGATGGAATGCCCTCAGAGGCTGATGATATTATGAAACATGTACCTATACACGACATGACATTCATATGCATATGCATGACGCTAAAAGTAATTTATTATTAAAAGTTATTCAGGCTTACAGGTTGAGTCATGTGCTCTATATTTCTTCCATGTCTCTTATGTACTTATTTATGTGCCTTACATACTCGGTACATTATTCGTACTGATGTCCCTTTTTCCTGGGGACGCTGCGTTTCATGCCCGCAGGTCCTGATAGACAGGTCGAGAGCCCTCCAAGTAGGCTATCAGCTCAGNATGTCGTATACGTGGAAGATTGTACGGCCTTGTCGGCCTATATTTTGAGTTTATAAATGAGTATGTTGGCTTATTAGGCCCGTATGTCACATGTATATGATGATGTAATAAGAATGATACATTACGTTGGTACTCGGTCGAGTAAGGTACCGAGTGCCCGTCGCGGCCCATCGGTTTGGGTCGTGACAACGAGGATCCACTACCATTCAACACATGATACTAGAATTAGAAGAAATTTTGTTGGAAATAATACTGCGCAATAATACTGATGTCTAACTACCTAGGAATCTGCGGACGTCGGCAGATCTACCTCGGGTCTCCTGCGCAGAAGTTAGCTACTATCTCAAAATCAGCTCGGACCGATACCTGGATCTGCATAAAAAGAGCAGAGTGCAGCATCAGTACAACCGACCTCATGTACTGGTAAGTGTTGAGCCTAACCTCGGCAAAGTAGTGACGAAACTAGGACAAGATACCACATAAAAATTGAACAGTATAATCATGCTAATGACAACAACGATAAACAAAGAAATAATGCAGTAATAATGGGAAGGGACATTCAATGGAAGATCACAATATAAGGAGTGAGAAACAATGAAAAGACACAATTTAAACAGTAATATTCCAACCAATTAACCAATTAAGATAGCTAAGGAAAAACTGCATGACATCACCTTCGTGTTTTTACTCTCAACCTCACCAATATATAAAAAAGAACGGCACGACATCACCCTTCGTGCATTAAACCTCACATAATATACACAGCATCGTCCTTCGTGCTTTATCACTCTCATATCATGGCACGTGATCACCCTTCGTGCATTAACACTCACATATCATGGCATGGCATCACCCTTTGTGCTTTACACTCTTCCTCACAATATAAATAAACTATGCACGTCATCACCCTTCGTGTTTTACACTCCTCCTCACAATTCACATAATCAATAACAACGGATAGAGAGGAGTTTCACAAAGAAATCAATATTTCATCAATGATTTATTTCACAATTTAACATCTCAACCTTGAATTAATATTCAAAAATTGATCAACCTCAGTGGAACCGGATATAAGTCTCCCAACATTTCAATAATTACAATAAACATGGATAATAGGATTTAAGACTACAAAATTTGCAAGAATGGAATTTCACTCGCATGATATGACTCGTCCACAACGCATAGGTGTCCGTCACCTCACGTATACATCGTATTCAAACACAAAACGCAAATAATCACACAATACCTATTCCCTCAAGCCAAAGTTAGACACAATACTTACCTCGCTCCCAATATCACTTAACGCTCAATCATAGCTTTGTTTCAAATTAGCCTCCGAGTCCACAATATCTAGCAAATTTTCAACCAAATGATTCAACATAAGCCTTAGGATTCATCCTTGATAACTACGGTTAAATTTAGGTCATATTTGAAAAAGTCAACACCCGGGGCCGCTTGGTCCAAACCCGAAATTCGGTCCAAAACCCGATTACCCATTCACCCTCGAGCCCGGATATACAATTGGTTTTGGAATCCGACCTCAATTTGAGGTCTAAATCCCCATATTGCGAAATCCCTAGTTTTCTACCCAAAATCTAAGTTGAAATCTTGTTAAAAGAAGTAAAAGATTGAAAGAAAAGAGTTAAGAATCACTTACCTATGATTTGGGGTAGAATTGATCTTTGGAAAATCTCCCCTTGAGGTTTAAGTTTTGAAAATTTGAAGAATGAATGAAAAATCCCGTCCAAGCCCCTTTTACTCAGTTGTAGATGTCACAATTTTGACCGGAGCTTCGCAAATGCGAAGGTGCTATAGCAATTGCAAAGCCTTTCACTGTCCCGCTGCCTTCGCAAATGCGAGGAAAGTGTCGCATTTGCAACCACTGAATATCGCAAATGCGAGTAGATGTTTGCATTTTCGAACCTACCCTTCCCAAACTCCCTTCGCAATTTCGAAGGTGACCTCTCAAATACGAGATCAGGCATCGTAAATGCGAGCATAGCAGGGTAAGCAATTGTGAGGGGCCTGCAACAGCTTCAGTTACACAACTAAATTTCTATGTTCCAAAATCACTCTGTAGCCTCTATGAAACACACCCGAGCATTCGGGGCTCCAAACCAATCATGTACACAAGTCTAAAAACATCGTACGAACTTGATCGTGCGATCAAATTACAAAAAAAACACCTAGAACTACGGATTTAGCACAAAACTCATGAAATTCTCAAGAACATCTTAAAATTACTATCTTCTCAACTGGACGTCCGAATCACATCAAATCAACTCCGATCTCTACCAAATTTCACATACATGACTTATATATTGTATTAAACCTGTACCGGACTTCGAACAAAAATACGGGCCCTATACCAACAAGATCAAACATTTATCAATTTCTTTAAATCCTTAGAATTTCAGTCTTATAAGTTTCATCAAAAATTCAGTTCTCGAGCTAGGGACCTCGAATTCGATTTCGGGCATACGTATAAGTACCATATTTTACTATGGACCTTCCGCGACCATCGGAACACGGGTCCGGGTCCGTTTACCCAAAAGTTGACCAAAGTCAAGTTAAAATCACATTTAAATCCCAAAAATTATTATTCCATAAATTTCCACATAAAGGCTTTTCAGATTTATGCCTGGACTGTGCATGCAAATCAAGGTAAGTAAAAATAAGGTTTTTAAGGCTAACGAGCGCGGAATATAGTCTTAAATCACATGATGACCCTTTGGGTCATCACATTTTCCCACAAGGTTTTTTCCTAGTAAGGTTTTAACGAGACACATTATCTATGGACATCCAAGGTGGGAGTGTTATGAAGTATTAGATTATGGTGGATGTTCATAACACCTATAACACCCACTACTCTTCTCCATTATCTCCATAACTCCCACTACTGTAATACTTATGGTTGTAACTCCCATATCTTCATAATCTCCCCCATGATCTTCCTACATGTTCTCAAATACTTAATGCCATGTTTATGATATTCTTTTGTATACCTCGATGTAATAATATAAATAGAGGATGAGAAGTGATATTGTACATACTTGAATACATGGAAAAAATAAGAATCTCTCTGCTCTTTCTCTCTATATCTCTTAGCTTGTTTTTCCTTGTTTTATATTGTTACGTTGAGCTAAGTTTCTTAACAAAAACTCTGTTATAAATTTTAATTATTCAGATCTATTCAAACTTATTAGTAAATGGTTGTAAAAAAAATAAATACACTTAAAAATTGAGATCTGATAATTAAAATTCAAACTTAAAAAATATCTGAATGACTAAGGGCTAAACGATTAAGATTCTAAGACTTAGTTGTAAACAAATGAGGCCAAGTAGAGTTGGGTCTTGGCCTTTAAAATGCTACTGGTAATTTTTTAAGGTTGCTAGGGAAACCAAAAGTTGCCGTAGGTAGGAACCATTAATACGGTGTCAAAAGTTTCTTGCCATAGTACTTTGTAATTTGGACCTCTTAACAAAACATAACCATACTCATGAATTACCCCTCTAGTAAATTAGTATCCAGTACTTCTTAATGTATTGTTACATAAAGGCCATCTGTACAATGAGTGGTAGTAAACATGTGCCAGTATTTTGCTCTGAAACATAGGAGTCAACATTCCAGCCAATTGTGGGCATTTGGTCTAATGGTATGATTCTCGCTTAAGGTGCGAGAGGTCCCGAGTTAAATTCTCGGAATGCCTCTTTACCCTCTGTTTCACAAATTCTTTTTAACCCAACCATTCGTATGTGGAGCGAACCCATGAACACTTAGGGGTCATTTGGTAGAATGCATTAGTTAAATAATGCATGCATTAGCTTTGTGTATTAGTAATACTTTGTTTGGTATGCTTTTTAAACCTATGCATTAGTTATGCAAGCATTAGTTATACACCCTATTTGGTATTATTCTATGCATAACTAATGCATAAGAAACCATGGCATTAACAATGCAATGGGCTTTAATTCATGCATTAACTTAGTTAAAGACAATGTCCTTCAAAATTTATACTTAATTAAAATATTCTTGTTTACTTTAAAAATGGTAACTACAATTATATTTGATTATGTGGTTCAATAAATACATGATCTATTTTAATACCGGTTGATTAGGCAGTAGATGATGGATGTGAAGCGAGGTAACAAAATAAGAACAAAAGGAAACAAGATTGTGCAAACCGAGCAGCAGAGAGATCGGTCTCGAGGGTGGTCGGTGAGAGCCTCGAGGTCGAGCCTTAGAATCTTGAAAGTGGGCTATCGATAACGATATAACAGTACCGAAGTCCTTAAGAGTTGCCTATTTATGATCAATAACAAGTAATAAATGCAGAATAACTCAAGAACACAATAAATGAGAAGCAATAAATTAATGGAGAAACTGTAGAGAATGTTTGTAGTTAAAGAGCAAAGGATGTTCTTGTTCTTGTTTATTGAGTATCATGTGTGTTACAAAGTGAAAAGGATCCCCTTTATATATGAGGGGGAATCACAACATAGTAAATGTGTAATTAATGCAAAGAGATATGACTGGTACAGTCATTTTAATGTCACAGTACGGGCTTGTACTATTTTGTGTACTTTATCATCTTTTAACCACGTGCCTTCTGGAACTTCCCGCCTTTTCATGATGGTCACCAATACTGCACCGGGGTCGAGCACAATGAGAGCCTTCGATTTGCTTCCTTGAGGGATACACCTCGGTATCAATCAATGAATTCCACTTCGGGCTCCTCGGGGTTAGCCATGGGATGCCATAACGGTCCCAAAATCGAGCACCCCGATTTTGGCTGTACACATATAGTCCCCGCATTTCTTAGCGTGAAATGATAAGAAACAATTTTGGAATCTTGGCTCTTCGGTATCTTCTACATGATGTCAGCCATGTGAGGTCATCAACTGATGTGATAGGAAGGTTTGCTCAGAGCACGGTTCTCGAAAAAGCCCCTGAACTGCTATTTGTCGCCCTTTCAACTCCTCTAATGCGCTTTAGAAAACCCTCTATAAATATACCAACCCTTCCTTTTTCAAATTTTCACCCTATTCAATATCTTCAAATCTCCGTTTAGTAGCGTCTGCTTTCATCCCTTCTCTGCATTCACCTCTTCGCCAGTTTTCTTCTTCTTATTTTGAAATTTTAACATAGTCATGGTCAAAACTTCTAAGATGGTCCCTCAAAAAGAGAAAACCCTTTCTTCTTCATGCTCGTCTAAGAGCGGAACGGCAATTCCTCCTCGTGTTAAGGAGCACCTCCCCGGACGCTGTGAAACGTCATCTGATTTAAGGTTGATAAATCTTCCTCGGTAGCAGGCCGATGCGAGCCCACGTCTCGATATGTTAATCCGATATCCGATATCGATGAGGCAGAGGCTGATTGCCGTTGGGAGAAGGTGGTCCATGTGAAGGTCCCTCCATTTGAAGGAGATACAACTATATATAGAGCTGGCTGGGCCATTCCTTGGCGGAGGAATATAACTGGAAGATATTCATTCATGTCGCAAATAAATTTTGATGTTGGGAAATGCTTCACCAATTCTTCTTTTTCCTGAATTTTTGCCCAAGTAACTTCACATATATGTTATATTTTTTAAGCAAAAATTCCCGTGGGAGTCTTAATATCTTCCCACTTGAAGTTCTTGAGTGATTTCCTAATTTCAGGGGCAGCGCACCTTGTTGTGATATTGGCAAAAGCGTAGCCCAAACTGTTCTCGGTCCAGAAATCCATTTGAGAGACCTTGGAAAATACACCGAAGGGAATGGGCACCATTTAACATATGCTACTGATGCTCGAAAGGATTTGAGGAGGGGCTTTTGATCGAGAGAGAAGAAGCATTGAGTACGCCCGATGCAGATCCTGGAGGGAGACCCTCGAGGAGATTCTTGATAAGGGCTCTGATATCTCAGAGGAGATAGATCAAGATAAGGTGGACGAGGTTAGTGCTAAGTTCTTCTTTTCTACCGATGATGAAGCCGATGTTGAAAACGAAGGGGAAGACGCTGGTGAGGATGCTAGTCCTAAGGGGATTGATGAAGGAAAAGTCCCCGGTGATAGCGACAGACTACGTTTTCTTTTGGTAAAGGGCTCCCTGTGGGAGTGTTGTAAATGTACCTTCGTACCACTATTTATATATAGAGATCTTTCGTCTTGTTTTTGCATAAACTTTCATTTTGCCTTTGTCTTTGCTTTTGTGGTTTGAATTTTGATGCTTTTCGTTGAGGTCTTATAAGCTTGACTTTGTCTCATCGAGGTCTTATGATTAGTCCCCGAGGTAAAAATGACCCGAGCCCTAGGGCATGCCCGATCAAAGTCTCAGAGGCAGGCTCTCGAGGATATACATGTAGGGGGCATCGATATGTCTGCTGAGATCGAGAGGGTGAATACCTTAGAAGAGGAATCAGCAGTCCTGCTTACTTCTGATGGTGACTCAAGCAGTGGCTCAGAAGATGATGAAGACGAAGGCGAGGTCCCCGAGGGAGAGAAGGTCGTTGAAGATCCAGGGGCTGAGGGCTGAGCCGTTGTAGGCACAACCTCCGAGGGAGTCGTTGAGGGCACAACCCCGCTGGTAGACTAGGTTTTTATTCGTTCTTTATTGTGTAAGGGCTCCAGGCACGAGCCTTGTAAATACACCTCTGTGAACCTTCACTATATATATAAAGGCTTCTGTTCTTCGTCATTTCTTGTCTTTCCTTCGCTTTTTTAGAATAGACTGTGATGCTTGTTGATAATTGGTCCGAAATTTTGGTCTTTAAAATAAGCCCTTAGGCTTTTGCTCTCGATGAGAAATTGGTAATGATCGATAGTTGACCATTTGGGGCCTAGTCCCGAGTCAAGTTTTGACTTGAGCTCATCGATGTTGCCTCATGGAGGACTTATGTTTTTTAGCATGCCTTTTTGAGGTCTTATAGATTTAACATTGCCTCATGGACCATTTGGGGCCCAGTCCCCGAGTCAAGTTTTTACTTGAGCTCATCGATGTTGCCTCATGGAGGACTTATGTTTTTGAGCATGCCTCTTCGAGGTCTTATAGATTTGACATTGCCTCATGGAGGGCTTACGAGATGTTGCCTCATGGAGGGATTACGAGATGCTGCCTCATGGACGGCTTACGAGGTGCTGCCTCATGGAGGGCTTATGTTTTTAGCATGCCCCTTCAAGGAGAGGGAAGGCCCGGGGGTGGACAATAAGCAAAGAAGATCCTCTGCAGATGAGGACATCCTCCATGAGGCGGGGCCTTCTTGAAGACATAAAGGAGATGCCGTTGTTGAGGAGGGCTTTATATACGTTGGTCATTCTGCGGGCAACAGCTCCCCTCGGGGGATGATTCTTTGTCTGCGACTCGAGCTGGGGGCCCTTCCGAGGTTGCTGATTCTACCAGGTCTGAGACCTCTAATTTTGAAGAAAAGGTCCCTCGAGAGAGGAAGAGAAAAAGTCCTCCACCATCTTCTGCTTCCGCCCTCGAAGGTACTTCGAGGGACGCTCGGGACCAGGGGCTGCCCGAACCAAGTGAGGTTTTGAGTGGGCATGCCCTTGTTGAGAGTGGTTCAACTAGGGTCGATAGGTCCAGGCCAGTAGATGCATTTTCAACTTTTGAGGAGGCTCAGCGGCACTGTTCTGAGGTGAGTTTTGATCGGCCTTGTTGGCTTTTATCTATGAATCTTCATTCTTTGAACTGAAGTTTCTCTTCTGTAGGTTTTTGGCAAACTCAAGCTCGAGTTGCTTTGCTGTGAGACCAGGTTGCGGGAAGCTTTGGGTAAGAAAAAATCTCTCAAACTTCTTAGCAATAAGAAGACAAAAAAGTTGATACATCTTCGGGCGGAAATGCATCGGAGTCGAAACCATGAAGGCAATCTCGAGCGCCAGGTAACCCTTACCCCAAAGGAATACTTGCTTCCTTTTTCACTTTTTGGAACTAATATTTTGGTGCTTCGGCTGCATGGCAAGACAGAAGCGTTGGAGCGCCTTTAGGGCGAAGTCGGGCAAGTTAATTCTGGATGCCAAGCGTTGAAGGTGCAGATAGGCGCACATGTTGCAGCCTAAAGGAATGCTTTGGCCAAGGCTGCTGCCCTCGAGATAAAACTTCGGGATGCCCGAGAGGATAGCTCGATTCAGACGAGCCAAGCTCGAGCCAGATCTTTTAGATCTGAAGGCCGAGGTCGTGGATGCTCGGGCTGAAGCTGAAGAAGTTCGGACGATGGCCGATAAGAAGGTGGCATTATATTTGAAAGATGTTTCCGATGCTCGGGCTGAGCTGAGGGGAGCTTTTTATAGAGAGAGGAGGGGCAATGAATATGCCCAATGTAGGTCTAGGAGGGAAACGCTTGAAGTGATTCATGCTAGGGGCTTTGATCTCTCGGAAGAGATAAAGTAGGCCAAGGCAGATGAGATCGACACCAAGTTTTTCCTTTTTCTCGGTGCCGATGCTGGTATTTGAAGGCTTCTGAGGGAGCTGGACCCTAGAGTAGATTAGGTTTTCCTTCTTTGTTCTTTGTAAAAACGCATGTGGGAGCGTTGTAAATGCATAATTGTAATGTACATACATATTTGAAATCTCTGTTTATTCTGATTTGCTTTGTCGATAATCAGCCCGATGAATTGGACTTCGAGATAAAACCCTTTGGGGTTATGAATTGGCCCTGAGGCTTTTTAGGTTGGCCCGTGAGCTCTTACGCATTAGATTCGGTATGACCTTAAGTGTGGCTGGCGACTTAGGCTCTTACGCATTTAGCCCTTAGGCGCTTTAGTTAACCGTTTCAGGCTCAGTTTCCAAGTCGGATTTGACTCGAGCTCATCGGCCCTTAGGTTTTTGAATTGGCCCTGAGGCGCTTTTGGTCGGTACAACCTTTGGTGTAGCTGGTGACTTGGGCTCTTACGCGTTTGGCCTTTAGGCGCTTTAGTTAACCACTTCGGGCTCAGTCTCCGAGTCGGATTTGACTTGAGATCATCGGCCCTTAGGTTTTTGAATTGGCCCTGAGGCGCTTTTGGTCGGTACGACCTGTAGCTGGCAACTCGGGATCTTACGCTTTAGGTCGGTACGACCTTTGGTGTAGCTGGTGACATGGGCTCTTACGCTGTCACAACCCAAATAATGGGTCGTGACGGGCACCCGGTACCTTACTCGACCGAGTACCAACATAACATATCTTTCTTATCGTACTATCATGGGTAAATGGGCCAAAAGGGCCATCATGAGATAACAGAAATAAAACATAAGGGAATGCTAGACATAGGATGATCTAACATGATATAGAAACTTATACATGTGACCTACGCGCCTATAAGGCTGACATGATCATTTGTAAACTCAAAACATAGGCCATACAAGTATCGTATACCTGACATTTGGCTACAAGCCTCTAAGAGTACATAAGCAACATAAAGGTCGGGACAGGGCCCCGCCATACCAGTCAATGCATGTCCCAATCATACTGACCAAATAGGCAACTCCGGAGCAAGTGGAGTGCAGCAACACCTTCCGTTGAGCCGATAGCCTACTAGGAGGACTGTCAACCTGTCTATCAGGACCTGCGGGCATGAAACGCAGCGTCCCCAAGCAAAAGGGACGTCAGTAAGAATAAGGTACTGAGTATGTAAGGCAGAATAGCATAACTAAGAACAGTAATGTAAAGAGATTTAGGAGATACAACCTGTAGCATCTGAGTTCCTCGGAGAGATAGTGACATGAAATGCGTGATACGTATATATACATATATAATCTATTAAAAACATCCGCCTCTGTGGGCATCATCATCATTATATCATACCCGGCCTCGTAGAGGACTCAGTAAAAACATACCCGGCCATCATAAGGCTCGGTAGAATCATACCCGGCCACATGGAGCACGGTAAACCCAACTGATCAGTGGTTGCACCATAGGTTCCATACCCGGCTGACTATAGCGTGGCTCGGTAGAGTAAAATAGATACTATATATATTGCATGTTGGACTCGTGAAATCACGCTCTAAACCTTTTGGAGTGGCGTAAGGTAGTTGCACCTTCTATTAACATTATGGACATCATACCATGAATATGAGATTCATTAGGACTCAAGTATCATACATACTTTCTTTGGATAACTTTGTAAGTATAGAAAATAATGTACAACCTTAGTTGCTAGGAATGGATTCATTATGAAATAGCTTATCGTTTACATTCATTTCACTTTAGATCATGTCAAAAGAATGAAGGAAGAGCCTTAACATACCTTAACCAAGTTGAGTCCTTAATACCTTCCAAGAAACTCTTCAAACAAGTCAACTCAATCTATCATATCATAAGGAGATTCAAAATCAGTGTTGAGCAAGGGCTAAGTCTGTAACTTAAGCTAGTAGCTCGTTCACGTAAATTCGGGCAGCATCTCCCATGTAACAAGGCCCTCCTCCAATACCATATACCAACAACACCAAGAACAATACAATAAAAACATGTATGCATTATTTCCCAACCTTATCTCCACCAAAATATATCACAAAACAGACTACACACCCTAATCACTTCATACATGAAAAGACAACAAAAGTAGTGTCAAACAACCTTAACAAAAATAACGATGAACAACCAGCCCACTATTCCATCATTATGTTTTGTTTTCCCACACCTTTTATCCTCCAAAATTCCATAAAACATCATCACAAGAGGCCAACACGAAACAGCCCACAAAAAGTCCATTACAAGTCAAATAACTCGAACCCACGGCTTCCGATCACCGTCCCGTGAGTTCTAACTATTAGGAAACATATTTATCAACCTTCCTTGATATTTAAACACTTAGATACAGATATTTGACGTTTCTTAACTATGAATTACCTTCCAAAACTCTAACTACAAATAAAAAAAGAGAGGTGGTATAATGACACTTACATCGTAGGGATCGTTTTGATGTTATCGCTTCTCGATTTCATGCCTGGGATGATAATCTTCTTTGAAACCCTAGAAGATAGCTTAAGGATATGTTTATGGGTGTTATCTGGTCGTGTTATACTGAAAATGAATAGAAAGCCGACCTAAGACTTATATATATCAACTTTGGAAAAGTCAAAGAGGTGCTAGCTTGGTACCCTAGCATTGGCCCATCTTCCGACTCTTATATATTTTTTATCCGGATGTCGTATGAAAAAACGGTTAAGAGAATTGAAAACTAAATTCCAAGACCTTCAATTTGGTATATAATATGTCCCAATAAGACCTCATATAATACACAAAATGTATTGCTCAAAAAGCTTTAGTGACCCACCTACTTGTCACTTATGATGTCTGCGCAGTCTCGCGAAATTGCAAATATCTCTCTACTCCTGTGTCATATCGATGAACGGTTTAATATTCTGGAAACTAGACTCATAGATATTCAATTTGGTTGATAGATTATCCAATAATTCCAAGACTATTGAGAGAAAAGGTCAGTTACATTTGACCTAATTTTCAGCACATTATGAGTGTAATCTGTGAAGACCTTTGCCAACTTTTGTTCCACAACTTTCTTGACTTCAAAATGTAGCACACGACTATCATACGACAAACATAACTCATAGAATAACCTCCTTATCATGTAATGAACCATAGTCTCACCCTAAAGTACATGTTATAACATTCCAAACTCGTCTACTTTCGACGAAACTTATTTTCTTCAATTGGTTTAGCTTCTAAGCTTTCCAACCTTCTTAGTACTCTTTATTCATGATCGTAAATATTTGTAACCTCCAAGGTAACTAACTTAATTTATGTACTTACAAATATGATCTCATTTCTGTGCTTAAATCAATTGACTTACGACGTACTCTCACGTACGAAATTATAGGGTGTAACATTATTCATCCCTTTGGAACATTCGTCCTCGAATGTTCACTAATGCACTTATTTGTGTCTTAAAAATAGATTTTATGAATACTTTAATATTCTCTTTTCCATATAGGGAGCTGTTAGGTGAATAGATCCAAAGGTTAGGGCATTCCCTCTTTAAGGCTTCTTCTTCACACCACGAGTTGTGGTCGAAATTCATCCAATCTCGTAAGTGTTTTTACCTTATTTCATGCAGCTGTACAATTTTGACCTTGTATGTGTGCCTATGCGACTCTTTTCTCCTTTTCCTCCAACTTTTAGCCAATCTCTAGGCCTCTCTTTCGGAACATATACATAACTCGACAAGCTATCCCTCTGGGAATCTATAGGTGTACTGGAGTTTTTCACTCGGTAATTTGTCGAACTTACGACTATTGATATATCTTGTTTCATGGCCTCAATTATCTATGCTTATGGCTTTACCACAACTAGGTAGGTCATACTGTACTATAACTCTTACTTCAGTTTATTATTATCAAGACCTGCCACCCAAGTCCAGGTTACTCTCTCACTGCTTATCCTATATGTATAAATCTAAGCCATTTAATGCTTCCTTATTATTGTTCATCTTAATAATGGCAGCCTAATCTCATCTCATACTTTATAACTTTCATCCATCTATTATTGATTTACCTTAATGTTGATCTATAATCTACCATTGATAACTTGAAACCTCTTATGTAATATATCGTCACTACGGCTCACGTCTCATCGGGGAATATCTGAAGTGATTTTCTTGATCCTCTTAGAGACGATACTATACTCCAATAACTATATTTCATAGCATCTCAATGTGATTCATCCTATGGGGGTATTTAAATCCCGTTCAGTTCATGAAATCCTTGTTCTCAAAATAATTACTCAATCAAAGGCCTATACATCATCCAGTTACACCCTTACTTTACTACCAGGGTAGCATTCCATCTCTTCTAAATTCTCCTAGTTTTAAACTCCTTTGAGTTCACTCATGCTATACTGAGCTTTTTATAACTTTATAGAAACCATCAGCTCTCTTGTTGTAACGGGTTTAATCCCGAGGACTTACCTATTCTCGTCACCTTCTCACTCACCTTTTCTTATCATTACTCATGTCTAGATAAAACCTTGTTGTTGTACCATACTTTAGCTTGCGACCTACACATATCTATTTATACTACTGGTACCCTTCATTTTAACATGCTATCACCATAGATTTCCTTTCATGCCTTCTCAATTGTCTTTAAACGTAAGCAGTTACTTTTCCTGGTCGTTCTGCCACTTGCTGCATGGATACTTGGCTTATCTTAGTTCCCATGAATACTGGAGTTCCCTGTATCTCATATGATCTCAATTATCAACTCTTGATTTTTTTTCTTCTTCCCGTTCATTAGCCACGATAGGTGCAAATTTCTTATGAAGTGCATACAACATTATAGTGAGACTGTTGTTACAAGACCATTTCTTCTTTAGGTCACTATGCTTATGTTAAATCATGCTTCCTTATTTCCTCAGCTAGTCATTTGTTGCAGTGCTTAGGGAAGAACTTCTGACTCTTGTAAAGTTGCAAGCTTATTACATTGTATACCCCACGGTATTTCTGATATTCTTACTCGCCTATCATTATCCTTAGGTACTTACCTCCATGCCCTTGTGCTCGTAGGGTTGCTTCTGAATTGAAATTTCAGTTGTCTTCCTAGTGGCACTCTCTTTTATTTCCATAAGACTTATATTGTACCTTCTACTACCCCAATCCTATCTGAATATTTCTCGAGGATTATGATGTCGTATTTGAGAGACTAAATTTCCTATGCTGGGTTTCGCTATGTTTATCTTGCATGATCTACTGATTTGTATGTATCCTCTTATCTATCCATAACTAGGCTCTTCCTGTATCAACTACAGACTACCTGTTGGTCTACTCTCATATCTGTATTTTATGTAGCGCCTCTTGGGTTATGTCCTTTTTCTTAACTACCTCTCGTACAGGATCCGTATCAAGTGTTCATTTCCACTTACTTATCAATATGATCGAGTGCGAAACCCTTATTGTTTTTCCCTGGCATCATGCTCACATAATGTTCTGGAGTCATATTATATTTGTAGGATCTGAATAAATGCAATCTCATTCCTTTCACCTTTTTACCACATTCTTCCTTTACCATTCGATATTTACCTCTTCATCTTTGGAATTTTTTTTTCACATCTTTACAAACATATTACTCGCCTTGCGGTAACCCTTCTACACCAGGGATAATTGAATTTCTTACGCACAAGGGTGACACCTGGGGTAACTGGCACATTTAGTCCCTTAAGATTAACTCTGCTCATAGTGCTTGCTTTAGGGAAGCGTCTTCGTGAAAGACCTTTAAAGGTTATTCTTCTATTGTTCATTCTATTACTGTCGAAACACGATCTCTGAAATTATGCCGACTATAACCAATTCCTTCGATCCTTAATTCATGTATAGTCAGTCACTAGCCCATACTATTTTCTATTACTTTGAGGGTCTCACTCTTCCTTCTGGTAACCATGTTTGAGTCACCAACTCATTTCTCGAAATGAGAGTATGGCTTTATAGATTATACTTTTATTGTCTCACAGCATGTCTCCTCTTGTCTTTTCCTTCACTTGACTATAGACTCTGTCATCCTGTTATATTTTGATTTACCGTTATCACTCATTTATCACATCTTACTGATAATGCTTCATTTACTCTCTTCTTGTTTCCATGCTAACATTTATGTCTATCACTTTATTCTGAAAACTCCAACAAGACATTCTTTTACTTTTATCCCCCCTTACTCCATCCACTGGCTTTTCGGGTTGCCTAATATTCTCTCTCTAGTAGTTATGAATGCCACACTAAGGTAATATTTATTCTTTCTAGGATTCTAGTGCATGTCTTTGAACATTCTAGTATTCATATCTAGCTGTATTATTCTAGAGTGTACCATCTGGCTATCTCCCAATGAGAACTATTACCATGTCCTGCACTACCATTCAAAAATATTAAATAATGATAACAATCCATCAACAATTTGGGGTTACTCTAACCCCAGCTTGATCCTGATATCCTATCCTTCTCTTGAATTATGTCAGTTAGCTCCCACATGGAATAATTGAGATAGGTATGGACAATTGTAGATATCTCCGTTACTGTTGAAAGTAACTCAAAATGCTTATATTTCTCTGCTTGAATTATAAATACTGATAATCATTATTAACTAGGTACCTCGTACCCTTCTTCACCTTGCTCCTTTCACTTGTTAAAACTTGTATCTACCTTCTGATTCTCTCGTTATTTTTTTTTTACCATATGGGTGGATAGATATACATTCCTTATGGCTCCTTACCAAGAAGCTTAAACGTCTTAGTATAAACATAATCTCCTGAAGACCTCACATTTACTCATCATAAGCATGATGCAAAATCGAGTTCCTCTGTCTCAACTGTTCTACAGCCACATTCAATCTCTTTCCAACTATCTATTTGGATGAGGTATTGTTGTATTACGAATAAAGTAGAATTTAGAAGTTTGAATTCTTACAACTGAGCTCTACCACACGATCTAGAGTAAGGAGAAAGGGTGACAATCCTAAATGCCCTGTAGCCTCCTGGTTATAGGTGTGGTGCACAACACACCCATAAACAAGACTCTACTAGACATGGCTTGTAGACTCCCTAGGACAGAACTGCTCTGATACCACTTCTGTCACGACCCAACCTATGGGCCGCGAGGGGCACCCGGTACCTTACTCGACCGAGTACCAACGTAACATATCTTTCTGATCGTACTATCATGGGTAAATGGTCCAAAAGGTCCATCATGAGATAACCGAAATAAAACATAAGGGAATGCTAGACATAAGATGACCTAACATGATATAGAAACTTATACATATGACATTCGCGCCTATAAGGCTGAAAAAATCATGTGTACACACAAAACATAGGCCGACAAGGCCATACAAGTATCCATATACCTGACATTTGGTTACAAGCCTCTAAGACTACATAAACAACATAAAGGTCGGGACAGGGCCCCGCCATACCATTCAATGCATGTCCCAATCATACTAACCAAATAGGTAACTCCGGAGCAAGTGGAGTGCAGCAACACCTTCCGTTGAGCCGATAGCCTACTAGGAGGACTGTCAACCTTTCTATCGGGACCTGCGGGCATGAAACGCACCCAAGAAAAAGGGACGTCAGTACGAATAAAGTACTGAGTATGGAAGGCAGAATAACATAACTAAGAACAGTAATATAAAGAGATGTAGGAGATACAACCTGTAGTTCTGAGTGCCTCTGAGACATAGTGACATGAAATGCATGATATATATATATATATATATATAATATTTTTTTAAAAATCCGCCTCTGTGGGCATCATCATCATCATCATCATATCATACCCGGCCTCCTAGAGGCACGGTAGAATTGTAACCGGCCACATGGCGCTCGGTAAACCCAATTGATCAGTGGTTGCACATTAGGTGCCATACCCGGCCGACTATAGCGCGGATCGGTAGAGTAAAATAGATACTATATATAATTCATGTTGGACTCGTTAAATCACGCTCTAAACCTTTTGGAGTGACGTAAGGTAGTTGCACCTTCTACTAACATTATGGACATCATACCGTGAATATGAGCTTCACTAGGACTCAAGGATCATACATACTTTCTTTGAATAACTTTGTAAGGATAGAACAACATGTACAACCTTAGTTGCTAGGAGTAGATTCATTATGAAATAGCTTATCGTTTACATTCATTTCACTTTATATCATGCCAAAAGAATGAAGGAAGAGCCTTAACATACCTTAACCAAGTTGAGTCCTTAATACCTTCCAAGCAACTCTTCAAACAAATCAACTCAATCTATCATATCATAAGGAGATTCAAAATCAGTCTTGAGTAAGGGCTAAGTCTGTAACTTAAGCTAGTAGCTCGTTTACGTAAATTCGGGCAGCATCTCCCTTGTAATAAGGTCATCCTCCAATACCATATACCAACAACACCAAGAAAAAAAGAATAACAACATGTATGCATTATTTCCCAACCTTATCTCCACCACAATATATCACAGAACAGCCTACACACCTTAATCACTTCATACATGGAAAGACAACAAAAGTAGTGTTAAACAACCTTAACAAAAATAACGATGAACAACCATCACACCATTACGTCATTATGTGTTTTTCCCCACATATTTTATCCTCCAAAACTCCATAAAACATCACCACAAGAGGCAAACACGAAACAGCCCACAAACAGTCCACTACAAGTCAAATAACTCGAACGCACGGCTTCTAATCACAGTCCCGTGAGTTCTAACTATTAGGAAACACATTTATCAACCTTCCTTGATATATAAAATACTTAAATACAGATATTAGACATTTCTTAACAATGAAGTACCTTCCAAAACTCTAACTACAAAGAAAAAAGAGAAGCGGTATAATGACACTTACGTCATAGGGATCGTTTTGATGTTATTGCTTCTCGATTTCATGCCCGGGATGATAATATTCTTTGAAACCCTAGAAGATAGCTTAAGGATATGTTTATGGGTGTTTTATGGTCTTGTTATACTGAAAATGAAGAGAAATCCGTCCTAAGACTTATATATATCAACTTTGGAAAAGTCAAAGAGGTGCTAGCTTGGCACCCTAGCATTGGCCCATCTTCCGACGCTTATATCTTTTTTATCCGGATGTCGTATGAATGAATGTTTAAGATAGTTGGAAATTAAATTCCAAGAATTTCAATTTGGTATATAATATGTCCCAATAAGACCTCATATAACACACGAAATGTATTGCTGAAAAAAAGCTTTAGTGACCCACCTACTTGTCACTTATGATGTCTGCGCAGTCTTGCGAAACTGCAAATATATCTCTAGTCCTATGTCATATCGATGAACGGTTTAATATGGAAACTAGACTCATAGATATTCAATTTGGTTGGTAGATCAACCAATAATTCCAATAATATTGGGAGAAAAGCTCAGTTACATTTGACCTAATTTTCAGCACATTATGAATGTAATTTGTGAAGACCTTTGCCAACTTTTGTTTCACAACTTGCTTGACTTCAAAACGTAGCACACGAATATCATAAGAAAAAAATAAATCATAGCATAACCTTCTTATCATGTAATGAACCATAGTCTCACCCTAAAGTACATGTTATAACATTCCAAACTCATCTACTTTTGACGAAACTTATTTTCTTCAATTGGTTTAGCTTCTAAGCTTTCCAACCATCTTAGTACTCTTTATTCATGATCGTAAATATTTGTAACCTCCAAGGTAACATTATTAACTTACTTTATGTACTTTAAAAGACGATCTCATTTCTGAGCTTAAATCAATTGACTTACGACGTACTCTCACGTACGAAATTATGGGGTGTAACATACGCATTTGGCCTTTAGGCGCTTTAGTTAACCGTTTTGGGCTCAGTCTCTGAGTCGGTTTTGACTCAAGCTCATCGGACCTTAGGTTTTTGAATTGGACCTGAGGCGCTTTTTGTTGGTACGACTTGTAGCTGGCGACTTAGGCTCTTACACTTTAGGTCGGTACGACCTTTGGTGTAGCTGGCGACTTGGGCTCTTACGCGTTTAACCTTTAGGCGCTTTAGTTAACCGTTTTGGGCTAAGTCTCCGAGTCTGATTTGACTTGAGCTCATTGGTCCTTAGGTTTTGGAATTGGCCCTGAGGCAGTTTTGGTCGGTACGACCTGTAGCTGGCGACTCGAGCTCTTACGCTTTAGGTCGGTACGACCTTTGGTGTAGTTGGATACTTGGGCTCTTACGCTTTAGGTCGATACGACCTTTAATGTAGCTGGCGGCTTGGGCTCTTACTCTTTAGGTCGGTACGACCTTTAACCGATTCTTTTCGAAATTGTTTTGAAGTAATTGGAGGCATGTGATTTTATGGCGATAGTTGGACGTCTCCGAGTCGCTTTAGGTTTGGTCGGAGCCTTATGACGGTGGTCATTTGTATTTTGCCGTAGCCTTTTAGTCCCCGAGTGAGATAGCCCAGGATTCTATATCGAGGGTATGCATTTTTAGGGGTCTTATAAGTTCGATATATAACTTGAATTTGGTATCGGGATTATGCCTTTTTAAGGTCTTACAAATTTGTGCATGCCTTACTTGAGGTCTTACAGTTTTGATATTGCCTCATGGAGGGATTATGAGTTTTAAGTTGCCAACCCTGAGGTCTTATGGCTATGAGTCGACTTTCGAGGACAGTGCCTGAGCCAGAGTTTGATATTGCCTTATGGAGGTATTATGTTGTTTGGTTTTGCCTCGTGGAGGGCATATGAGTTCAAAGTTGTCGGCCTTGAGGTCTTACGGCTTCAAGTTAGACAGCTTGATGAGCCGACATTCGGGTGCAGCTCCCGAGCTGGAGTTGGTATTGCCTCATGGAGGGCTTATGTACTTGAGTGACTCGATGGGATGACCGTCGAGGACAGCTCCCGAATAGTCGGTGAACTTCGGGCCCTGGGGCCGCTTCTTGTAAAAATAATAGACTTTTCTGACATGTGAAGTATTTTAATGATGAAAGATTCTTCTCCGATTAGTTGGTACAAGTATACACATTTTTACCATTGAGGGTTTGATTGTTCTATGTGGACACGGTTCATTCGACCGTTTGGTCCAGTACATCATTCTCCTGTCGAGACCCTCTTCGGCATATTTTAGTGGTCTCCCAAGGGGATTCCCCCCAGTATTTGAGGTTGATCGGAGAGAAGCCTTGGATACTTGATGAGTTCTCCTCAGGTAGCATATGGGTATTGCCTCGTTAAAAACCTTGTCGGTAAAACCCATTTGGGATAAAATCTGATGTGAGGGAAAAAGAGCGCAACACATGCTTTAAAACCTAGGCCTTCGAGCTGGAGGGTTCTCCGAATTGAGCACCTGCACATAGGTTAGTGTAAAACGTGAAGGAAAGAGGGAGAGGGTTGTACTTTAACTGTGGTAGCGTTCAAGCCTCGATATGATTTTAGTTACTCGTTCCAAGGACGCGGTACAGTCCTTCAATCGTTCATTGAGGATGCAATTTGTGATTGCTTACTCGGCTACTTGTTTGTTTTTTGGCTCCATCGATGTAGAAGGTGCCGGCACCGGTGCCACGTCGTGTACTGTGAACATTTCTTTTGTTGCGTGTTGTTCCCCGTACACCATTTTTATTCCATCCTTCGTGGGGAACTTCATCATTTGATGAAGGGTTGACGGTACCGCCCTCATACTGTGAATCCATGGCCTTCTGAGCAATGCGTTGTATCTCATGTCGCCTTCGATGACATGGAACTTGGTGTTTTGAGTTGTACCGGTCATGCTGACTAGAAGGGTGATTTCCCCTTTCGTTGTTTCGCTCGCCATGTCGAATCCGTTGAGGACACGAGAGGTGGGCACGATCTAGTCGAGCAAACTGAATTGCTCTACTACCCTCGACCGAATTATGTTGGCCGAGCTACCTGGATCCACGAGCACACGTTTAATTTGAAATTTACTTTAAAAAAAAGAAATTACCAGTGCATCATTGTGAGGTTGAGACAAGGTCTCGATGTCCTCTTCGCTGAATGAAAGGACATCTTCGGGCATGTGGCTCCGAGTTCGCTTTTCTCTAGTGATGGATACTTTTGTTCATTTGAAAATGGGTCCCTAGGGGACGTCGACTCCTCCGATAATCATGTGGATAACATGTTGTGGCTCTTCTGTTTCATATTTCCTGTTCGCCTCTCTTTCCCGAAACTATTTTTTGGCTCGGTCACTGAGAAACTCTCGAAGGTGCCCTTTGCAAATCAGTCGGGCCACCTCTTCTCGGAGCTGTCTACAGTCTTCAGTCATATGGCTGTGCGTCCCGTGAAATTTTCATATCAGGTTGGGGTTCCTTTAAGAAGGATCTGATAGCACGAGTCTTGGCCACCTGGTGTCTTTGATTTTACCTATGACCGATACTATATCAGAAACATCAATGTTGAAATTGTACTCAGATAACCGGGGTGCTTCTATCGGCCATGCATGCCTGTCGAACCTTGCATTATTTACAAATCCCCGAGGATTTAGGCCTCGGTCGATCCTTTGATCACTTCAAGGTGTGTTGCGTCTCAGGATATTTCTCTGATTCTCTACGTATGGTTGATACCTTTATTCGTTCAGTCTTGGATCTCTCTCTGGAAGTCTTGATTCCTTTGGTAAGACTCTGCTAGATATACTGAGCCCGAGGGGGCTTCCAATTGGTCGTCCTCGACCCTGATCTTCAATTGATACATGTTGTGTACATCCGCCCAAACTACGGCGGGTTACTCGATTAAGTTTTGCTTCAGTTGCTTCGAAGTTATCGAGCTTCAGCTCATTCAAGCCCTGAGTGAAGGCTTGCACCGCCCAGTCATCGGAGACCAGTGGTAGTTCCATTCGTTCCAGTTGGAAGCGGGATACGAACTCCCTCAACATCTCGTTCTCTCTTTGTTAGATTTTGAAGACATCGGGTTTCCTTGTAGCTACCTTGATGGCACCGGCATGTGCCTCTACGAAGGAGTCCGCCATCATGGCGAATGAATCTATTGAGTTCGGGGGAAGGTTATGATACCACGTCATGTCCCCTTTGGATAGAGTTTCTCCGAATTTCTTTAACAGAACTTATTTGATCTCGTCATCTCTTAGGTTGTTCCCTTTCACAGCACAAGTGTAGGCAGTAATGTGCTCATTGGGGTCCGAGGTCCCATTGTATTTCGGGAGATCGAGCATTCTAAATTTCTTCGGGATGGGCTTCGGATCCGCACTCGATGGGAATGGATTTTGCACGAACTTCTTTGAATATACACCCTTAAGAATCGGAGGTGCGCCCGGGATCTGGTCGACCCTCGAGTTATAGGTCTCCACCTTTTTGTCGTTGGCTTCTATCTTCTTTTCGCCTGACTCGATTCTTTTTGTGAGGTCCTCGAGCATCTTATAGTAGGGTCGGATGCTGACCCATTATTGCTCGACCTCTCTGGTGCCTGTTCACCTCGAGGAGCCGTTTCTGACGGCACTGTGCTCGGATTTTTTTTTATGGTTTTGCAGCTGAGCAATGGCCACTTGTTGTGCTTGCAACATCTCAAAAATGACGTGAAGGCTAACTTCTCTCTCCCTATAAGTAGGGTCTCTCTTTGCCTCACACTGTTCTCCTTCGCATATACTTCTGTCTGTATGGGAGCTTATATCGACATGCTGAGCGTTGCGCGAACCTTCATCGATGGGGATTTGCGTTGGTGCCCCTTCAGGGTTTTGTGGTGGTACACCGATACCTGAAGTAGCTGCGCCGTTCTCTCCATGGTCCTCAGGGCCGTTATTTTCACGTGCATCTACTGATTCGGACATTTTCTGACCTGAAATTGAAGATTCTTGGAGAAGAAAAAGTGTAAAGAATAACTTGCGTTTTTAGAAAACCAGCACTATAACAATCACTATTATTTTTAGCCCCACGGGGGGCGCTAAATTGTTTACCTTGAAAATGGTAAATACAATTATATTTGATTATGTGGTTCTAAAAATACATGATCTATTTTAATATCGGTTGTGATCTAAAAATACATGATCTAGTTGATTAGGCAGTAGATGCTAGATGTGAAGCGAGGTAACGAAATAAGAACAAAAGGAAACAAGATTGTGCAAACCGAGCAGCAGAGAGATCGGTCTCGAGGGTGGTCGGTGAGGGCCTCGAGGTCGAGCCTTAGAAGCTTGACAGTGGGCTATCGATAACGATATAACAGTGCCGAAGGCCTTAAGAGTGGCCTATTTATGATCAATAACAAGTAATAAATGCATAATAACTCAAGAACAATAAATGAGAAGCAATAAATTAATGGAGCAACTGTAGAGAATGTTTGTAGTTAAAGAGCAGAAGATGTTCTTGTTCTTGTGTATTGAGTATCATGTGTGTTACAAAGTGACAAGGGTCCCCTTTATATATGAGGGGTAATCCCAACAAAGTACATGTGTACTTAATGCAAAAAGATATGACTGGTACACTCATTTTAATGCCACGGTACGGGCTTGTATTATTTTGTGTATTTTGTCATCTTTTAACCACGTGCCTTCTGGAACTTCCCGCCTTTCCTCGATGGTCACCGATACTGCACCGGGGTCGAGCACAATGAGAGCCTTCGATGTGCTTCCTCGAGGGATACACCTCGATATCGATCAATGAATCCCGCTTCGGGCTCCTCGGGGTCAGCCTAGGGACTCCATAACGATCCCAAAATCGGGCACCCCGAATTTGGCCGTACACAATTCTATTATATAATGCAAGTCTGAAATAATCCAATAAAGTGAGAAATAAAATTATATCCCTAGTAAATAAATAAATATTTAACATATTTTTTTCTATAAATAAAATATTAAGTTCTATACTATAATATAGGAAGACAAATCAGATGATTTTTTAAAAACAAATTCATATATAAATATTATTCAACATATGTTCTTTTAAAAAGATAAAGTGATGACTGTTGTGAGGGTATTTTTGTAAACAAACAATTCTTTTAGAAATTGTGCAATACTTTAATACATCAAACCAAACAATGGATAAGAAATATGTCTGCATAATTAATACCAGCACAACTAATGCAAGCATAACTAATACCAGCATTACTAATACATCCTATTCAGCATTATTCTTATGCACTCTACCAAACGACCCCTTAGTTTTCAACTCCATCCCCAAAAGAACATATAAACACCAAGCTTCTAATGATGGATCTTGTTTGTTTTCATCTTCCAATCTACACAAGCAACTTTCTTCTCTTGTATATTTGTTTGTCTATGTTCTCAGTTTGACACAATAGCTTGATAACATTGGCACGCACTCTTGAGAATCTAGTTTTTGAGCTAAAATTCCCGCTTGTATAATTGTATGTCATATATTACCTACTGTTGCACAAATTCTTTTTAACCCAACCATTCTCAGATGGAGCGAACCCATGAACACTTAGTTTTCAACTCCAACCCCGAAAGAACATACAAATACCAAGCTTCTAATGATGGATCTTGTTTGTTTTCATCTTCCAATCTACACGAGCAACTTTCTTCTCTTGTATATTTGTTTGTCTATGTTCTCAGTTTGACACAATGGCTTGACAACATTGGCAAGCACTCTTGAGAATCTAGTTTTTGGGGTAAAATTCCTGCTTGTATAATTGTATGTCATATATTACCCTTTGTTGCACAAATTCTTTTTAACCCAACCATTCTCAGATGGAGCGAACCCATGAACACTTAGTTTTCAACTCCAACCCCGAAAGAACATACAAATACCAAGCTTCTAATGATGGATCTTGTTTGTTTTCATCTTCCAATCTACACAAGCAACTTTCTTCTCTTGTATATTTGTTTGTCTATGTTCTCGTTTGACACAACACCTTGACAATATTGGCACGCACTCTTGAGAATCCAGTTTTTGAGGTAAAATTCCTGCTTGTGTAATTGTATGTCATGTATAACCCTATATTACACAAATTCTTTTTAGCCCAACCATTCTTAGATGGAGCGAACCCATGAACACTTAGTTTTCAACTCCATTCCCGAAAGAACATATAAATACCAAGCTTCTAATGACGGATCTTGTTTGTTTTCATCTTCCGATCTACACGAGCAACTTTTTTCTCTTGTATATTTGTTTGTCTATGTTCTCAGTTTGACAAAATAGCTTGACAACATTGGCACGCACTCTTGAGAATCCAGTTTTTTGAGGTAAAATTCCTGCTTGTATAATTATGTCAAATATTACCCTCTGTTGCAAAAATTCTTTTTAACCCAACCATTCTCAGATGGAGCGAACTCATGAACACTTAGTTTTCAACTCCAACCATGAAAGAACATACAAATACCAAGCTTCTAATGATGGATCTTGTTTGTTTTCATCTTCCAATCTACACGAGCAACTTTCTTCTCTTGTATATTTGGTTGTCAATGTTCTCAGTTTGACACAATACCTTGACAATATTAGCACGCACTCTTGAGAATCCAATTTTTGAGGTAAAGTTCCTGCTTGTATAATTGTATGTCATATATTACCCTCTGTTACACAAATTCTTTTTAGCCCAACCATTCTCATATGAAGCGAACCCAGGAACACTTAGTTTTCAACTCCATCCTCGAAAGAACATACAAATACCAAGCTTCTAATGACGGATCTTGTTTGTTTTCATCTTCCGATCTACACGAGCAACTTTCTTCTCTTGTATATTTGTTTGTCTATATTCTCAGTTTGACACAATAGCTTGACAACATTGGCACGCACTCTTGAGAATCCAGTTTTTTGAGGTAAAATTCTTGCTTGTATAATTGTATGTCAAATATTACCCTCTGTTGCACAAATTCTTTTTAAACCAACCATTCTCAGATGGAGCGAACCCATGAACACTTAGTTTTCAACTCCAACCCTGAAAGAACATACAAATACCAAGCTTCTAATGATGGACCTTGTTTGTTTTCATCTTCCAATCTACGCGAGCAACTTTCTTCTCTTGTATATTTGTTTGTCTATGTTCTTAGTTTGACACAATACCTTGACAATATTGGCACGCACTCTTGAGAATCTAGTTTTTGAGGTAAAATTCCTGCTTGTATAATTGTATGTCATATATTACCCTCAGTTATACAAATTCTTTTTAGCCCAACCATTCTCAGATGGAGCGAACCTATGAACACTTAATTTTCAACTCCATCCCCGAAAGAACATACGAATACCAAGCTTCTAATGACGGATCTTGTTTGTTTTCATCTTCCGATCTACACGAGCGACTTTCTTCTCTTGTATATTTATTTGTCTATGTTCTCAGTTTGACACAATAGCTTGACAACATTGGCATGCACTGTTGAGAATCCAGTTTTTTCAGGTAAAATTCTTGCTTGTATAATTGTATGTCAAATATTACCCTCTGTTGCACAAATTCTTTTTAACCCAACCATTCTCAGATGGAGCGAACCCATGAACACTTAGTTTTCAACTCCAACCCTGAAAGAAGATATAAACACCAAGCTTCTAATGATGGATCTTGTTTGTTTTCATCTTCCAATCTACACGAGCAACTTTCTTTTCTTGTATATTTGTTTGTCTATGTTCTCAGTTTGACAAAATAGCTTGACAACATTGGCACGCACTCTTGAGAATCAAGTTTTTGAGGTAAAATTCCTGCTTGTATAATTGTATGTCAATATATTACAAATTGTCTTCCTAAAACATTTATTTTCACGTGCAAGAAGCCAGAATTCAAATTTCTAACAGTAAATTCGAATTTGTGTGGGGTTGTGCTTGGTTAAGCCAAGAGTCTATCGAAAGCAGCCTCAAGGTAGGGGTAAGGGCTGTGTACACACGACTTTTCCTAATTCAACTTGTGGGATTATAGTAATACAAGTTTGTTTAAGTTAATTGTGATTGCGTGCTGCTCTTGATCTATAACTTAAAAAAGACAGAATTTACGTACAAATAAACAGAGTGCGTACGGCAATGAGGGCTCATGTAAACAAATAATCTCCGCTATAATGTAAAAATCAGAGCGTAATTAGTGAAATACAATAAATTCGAACAGAGAATTAACTATGAGCTGTCAATCATTTTTTCCTTTTTTCTCTATCATTCCTTAAAATAATTAACTTTAGTTCCACAGATCAGCGGTCGATTGATCGTAGACATTTTCCAGCTTGGAGGGAAGATGGTTCCTTGCATAGCTCTGGACCTTCACTGTTGTTTCTTGTCACCTCAGAACACCTGTTAGAAATTGAAGCAAAGGCTTCCAAAGGATTTCCACAATTCTTTGTCTTTGCTTCACAGCCAAGATAATTTGACAAGACTCTCTTCACTCCAAAGCCACGTCGAGCCAGTTTATTGTTATTTGCACTGAGGAATGGAGTTCTCTCCCCTCTTGCAGGGCTTATCAGAGGCAAAGGTGAAAAGTTTGGTGTCGCCGAAGCTGTTCTATATGGGGTGCCTGAGACAGGCACTGAATATGGGATGGGCACCTTTTTGTGGGCAATTACACTGACCGTAGGAACAGATGACAGCTTATCAGATTGCCTAGTTAAGTCATCTACATATAGTAGATCATCGATCCGCGCCACAATATTAAAAGCCAGACTCTCAAGTACTCTAGAGTAGCTCTCTAAAATAGACTTCCCTACATCCTGAAAGATTTAAGAAAATATGGTCACTAAATTGTATGATAAAATAGAGAGCGCCAAGAAAAAAAGCACCTTTTTCAGAAGTAACAAACCTTGTTGTATTGAATCTTGCTGGCATCTAAGCTGGTCTGGCTTAGGCCAGGGACTCGCTGCTTCAGGCAAAGCAGGAGATTTTCAGCTCTCTCAGCAAGCGAGTCTCTCTTGTCTCCATCAACCACTAGATCCCTTACCATCTCCCAAGATGATTTTGCTGTAGAACGATTTGGATTAGTTGGAGGTCTAGGATGATGTCTTTTGCGCCACACATAGATTGAAGCCTCCACTCGGTTTGCTATCTCTAAAGCAACGTGTTCAGTTGAAAGATCAAGGCAATCTAGCAAGCACTCTGAAGAGAAATGCTCTGAAGTGATGTAGCGGTAGATGACATCCCCTAGACACGCTCTTCCATTCTGAAGACAAAAAAATAGTCCAAGTCCAGTTGAAATGCCAAGAATTACATAACCATGGACAGACACAAAAGACAACACTAAATAAATAGTTCAACAGAAAACAGGTTACCACGGAGTTAGCGATTCAAAAGAGATCAAACTGGTGTTCACACTTAAAACTCTAGTAAATTAATGGACAAGTTTAAAAGAATTCTTGCATGATCAAGAGAAAGTTGATATTCTTTTAGCGATGTACCTTTGGAAGAGCATCCAAATATGATTCAGGAACTTCCATCTCAGCTAATGTAATGCTATTTATGGACATGGCAGCTTTCAGTATTTGATTAGCACATTCACGTTTGTGATTTAACTGCTTCCTTGTGTCTTCAAGTAGACCACCATGAGGCACCCTCGGGACAGGCAGCCACCACTTGTCTTCTTGGCGCTGGATAGCTTTCCGAAAAGAGGCTGAACCATCATCCTCTGCTGCTATTATCCCTTGATCCACATACCAAAACTCCGTATTGGTGAAACTATCTAATATTTCCTGCAAAATATAGCAAATGGATCATGTAAGGATCTCTTCCCTAAATGCAATAACTGCGACAAATAGGACGAGCAGCCTCTTACAATGAGCATGTTGTCAAGTTTCTGAAGAGCTGGAAGATTAATAAAAAGGTCCGCTCTTGGTCTACTGGTCATGACCTGGAGATAACACAAGAAATTAAATGTGAAATTGCGTTTTGGGATGAAGTATTGAAAAAAGATAAAGCTAATTAATGACGCTTCCTAATCAAAGGTGGATGTAGTGTTCTACAGGCGGGTTCAACTGAACTCGTAACTTTTGGCACAGAATAAAAATTTGTATGTAAAAATAGTAGTAGATATGAACCCTAACTTTAAAAATATAATGGGTCCAATGCTAAAACCCTTAAAAGTTGAACCCATAGAATTTAAATCTTGGATCCGCCTCTCTTCCTAATGCCAGCTACATAAATAGCACGTTAACAAGAAATTTATGTTTGAATGTCATGAAAGTATCACACTTCAACTAGAAGGCTCAACTTTAGTGGCCCAAGCAAGTTGCAAATATTCTTGAAACAAATACAATTATTCCATGTGAACGTAATTCGGTTTCTTACAGCAATTTCTTAAACCTAAAATGCAGACTCAAAGAATACTAAGTTCATATGAGAACAATAAGTACCTCAAGCTTAGTTCCATCAGGAAAAGTTTGCCAAGATGGTATTAATTCAACAATGTAATCGCTAACAGCAACAAGCCACTCCATTTCTCTTCGCCACATTGATTTCTTTTCCACAGGCAGAGGTTCTAGTCTCCACAATTGTCCAAATATAGTAGCTACACATGAAAATTTTGTAAAATTAGAAGATCACAAGTAGAAAATTGTGACAAATCTCCAAAGAAACAAAAATATACACTTACCACATAGGTTGGTTATGGAATTTGAAATGGCCAATGATGTGCAAACCCCTTTCCCACTACCAGACATGTCTTCACCAAGCAACAATTTTGAAAATCTCTCTTTCATCATCTCCAATTCTGTTCAGTTCCAGAATAACTCAAAAAGATTGCTGATTGAAACTAAAAATTGACCTACCGAACCGCCATATAACGTTCAAATTTGAATATGAAAAAGCACATTGTCTCCATGTAGCAGAACATATATTGTCTTATTACATGGTAAAAGGGAAAAAAAAGGTTAATTCACTATAAAACCCCCAAAAATGGAAAAGCATAAAACATGTTTTTTCCTTTCAAAAAAGCAGTAATTAAGCTTATTTCCAGGTCCTTTTAACCATAAAATCCAAATTTTGGGTATTTAAAAAAAAAAAAACCAAACCTGAAATTTTTGAATCAAGCTCATTTAAGGTGGAATTGTGCACATCTTGAGCTGCATCTTTAGGGGAAGATTTGGTCATTTGGGCCTTGAGAATAGGCCAACCCAAAGGAGCCGGTGAAGAACAACAGTCCTTTCCGAGCTTGCTCTCATCAGAACTGGATCTACTCGAACTCGTACTACTACTATTACTACTCCCTTTCGACACCGAGTCACTCAATGACTCTGACCCACTTAATCCGTTCTGTTTTTTGCTTTTCTCAGCTATACTTTCCATCTCAGCTCGAAAATTTTGAAATTCAAAATGGTGAAACTATTGCTACTACTCTTTACAAGGCAACAACACTTGAACGGATTCATCAAATGCCATCATGAAAACCAATCTCAAATTCCAAAGCTTTCTAATAGAAAACAGAATCGGAGATCCTTTAATGTTTGGTTCTTGGATGGGATTCTATAGACAGGAATGAATGGGGCGGGGGTACTGAAGAAGAGTTTTGAAGACTGGTGCCTCTGATTTTATTCTCTGTTTTTAATATGCGGGTCTGCAATTTCTTATTTCAAATTTTAAGGTAACTGTCAAATGGCCAGTCGCCAACGTCTCTCTCTCCCTCTGACCAGTGACCTCCCTTTCAAAATTTTAATTATTATTATTATTATTATAGGGGTATTACAGCCGTATGGGTGACGGATATGTCAATATTTCTAGCTAGGTTTACATTTCTACCTTTAATAGGAATTAGGAAATTATTACATTACCCAATAATACAAAATCATGGAAACTGCTTTACGGTAAGTTTACATTTCTACCTTATTAGGAGATTATCAACTTAAGCAGTTTTGAGGAAATATTTTAAAATCAGTTATAATTTGAATAAAAAATAATTCAATTTTTTTTTTCTTTTGGTGTTTTATTTAATAATCTCATGCATTATTTTTTGTCGAACTCCTACGAAAATGAACGTATAACTGAAAGATCATTTGTGATAAATTATACAACCGACCTCGTTGAAATATTATACCATTAGTTAATCTTCATTTTCTAACTATTAGTGACCGTTTATGTGTCCTTTTTTTCTTAAACAAGATATGCTAAAATTAAGGGTTAATAACTACCAATGGTAAAGTTGTAGTTAAGGTCAAAGAAAAATAACGTTAAACTTCTCATTAAAGGTAAAAAGAGGTTCTGTTGAGAATTTAATAACGGAGCCCAAATAAATCATTATTCATAGTACGTGTATAACTTTGACGCAATTACTTTAGATCTATCTATAAAATGACACACTTCGATAAGATGGAGGTGATATGTTCTACTATTGTTTAATTTGCTAGCTATATATAGCATGGGTATAATTAGCACAAAAATTAAATATGATGATAAAGAAGTTTTTACATCTAATTAGTTGAACAGGAGATTTTTCCTTTCTTATTCAACAAATGGTTATTTTCCCTCTCAATATGTGTGGTTCATTTCACTGTGAAATATGATAATTGTGTGTATAAGTTGCTCCAGGATTTCTAAAAAAAATGATATTTTCCAACCACACAATTTGTATATAATGATAGAATATATACATACATAATCTATATCTGGATTACTTAATTACATTTAACAGGTCAATATATAGAGATAAATATATATATCGGGACTATGTGTGACTGAAAATTAGCAGGAATGCACACATGTGTGCGTGCTTTTGTGTGTCCATGCATGTGTTTACGAACGTTATAGTTCCGGCCAGCTTTTAAAATATTCCAAGTGACTTACTATATAGTTAAAATCCGTATGCTTGTCGTGCTCATAAAAGACCAAATTCCATTAACAATGACTAGATCATACTTCAAGGAAAATAGTTAAATCAGAGGGCATAACGGTTGAAACTTTAGTTGTGGCACGTTAGCTTCGTGGATTTTCGGTCTAGCTAGTTATCTAAGACAATATAAGGTTAATCCATTACTACATAGACAATTAATGAAGGATTAGAAAGAGACTCGGAGCTAATATTTGAATTTTATGGGTCCTTCATTGAAGAACCGTGACCTCAAGTTTTAGACGTAATTGGATTCACAAATATATATATATATATATATATATATATATATATATATATATATATNCTCTTTCTGTTTTCTGTCTTGTTTCTTCGGGGCAGAGGTAGTTTTAAACATATAGGTTCAGTAGACTTCATTATTTTGGCTCAAACTTTATATATTTGATAAAAAAATTCATTAAATAGGTATATATATATATATATATATACCTATTTAATGAATTTTTTTATCAAATATATAAAGTTTGAGCCAAAATAATGAAGTCTACTGAACCTATATGTTTAAAACTACCTCTGCCCCGAAGAAACAAGACAGAAAACAGAAAGAGAACTAGTTTATAATATAAGAAAATAATCAATGAAGAGGATAATTTTATATTTAAGGTACTTAGGTTTGAGAAGTAAAATTTAGGTGGACATGTAAAAAAGATAATGAATGAAGAGGATATATTTAGTTAGGTTTGACTTTTGAGAAGTAAACCTTTTAAGTGGACATAATCAATGAAGAGGATATAGTATTTTATAAATCAATGAAGAGGGTATATTTATTTTATTTTTTTTGGTACGAAGAAGAGGGTATATTTAGTTATGAACGTGAATGCATTTTGTTCCAAGTCGGAGGAGCGTTCCATTCAATGTAGTCTCAAGTTCCACATTATTTTGGGTGCGCATGCAAGATCTTAATTACCTTCACATGGCATAATCTCGAGGAAATAGACTTTAGAATTTTCCGTTGAAATTACTCAAAAATCTTGATATTTATACCAATTCCAGAAAATCAGATAAACTCAAACTATTACTACTATTATTATTATTATTATATTGGAGAGGCAATATACAAATACAAATGAGAGGTTTGAAATAAGACCTGCTCCACTTATTCACCTAACTGTGTGACCTAAATGTTTGAATTCTAGAGTATGTACACAAGCAGATATCAGTTACCAGCTTTCAGTCGGGCACATAAATTACTTCAATAAAGAAAGACTGAGGTTTATATATATTCTCTCTCGGGTGGAAATAAATGCAATGAAAAGAATTACTCAAAGTTGGGGTATGTTTGTAGTATTGAAGCTCGAGGTTGGACAAGGATTGACTATTTGTCCTAATTCCATAATTAATTAATTACTGATTAATTTGAACTAGTCGGCTGATCATAAAAGGAAGTGAGGCCATTAGGAGGGGGCTAGTTGGACTATCTACTTGTCTGTTGTTCTAATCAGTGTATTAGGATTAGCACTTTCGTGTCTCTTGATCTTCATGAAATTTTTAAATATATTCTTCTTGATTTCTCAATAAACTTTTGTTGGTCGCCTGAAAACAAGGCCTGTGAGCTGTTGACCATTTCAGCAACAAATAAATCAATAATATATACTCTAGTAAAAAAGAGTACTAAGTGAAGAATGATTCTTATATAGTATTAATCACGAACAATTAAGAGAAGGAATAGTACTTGTGACGTCGGTTTACCTTTAAAATCGAATAACAATTGAATTTATAAGTGGTTTTAAGGATTCACTTAGCACAAATTGATGAATACGATAATTAATGTTAGAAATTAATTGTAAAATAAAACATGCCAGTATAGAAATGTAATTAGGCCCTGGAGCTAGATCGTCCTCGAATCGGTTGAGAATATAGTTAAGAAATATGAACTGAACTGAAGAATAAGAGAATTTAAAAGAGAAAAGTGTTGTATTGCTTTGATATGCGAGAATTGGATGATTACAAATGATTAGAACCCCTCTTTATAAAGGAGAGGAATTCTACTTATGGTACAATTCTAATTACAGAAGGAATTCTCATGATTAGCTAAATAATCGTTCTTGATTTGATCCGTTCCGAGATTTCCGCCATGATCCTCGACCGGTCACGGATCTCGGCTTTCTGTTAGTATGTTATCTTTGGTCTTCGAGGTCTATCCTGTTTCTCGATCATTACTGATCTCGATCTCGATTGCTACTTCGAATTCCGAGCTCGGTACCACACTTACATGTCTGTGATGACCAGATAGGTCATCTTATGTTTTAAAATCTATTTTGTGATCTTGCCTTAAAAATTTTATTTTACCCTTTCTCGATTTGCGTAAGCAGTCAGGACGTCTTTCCGGAAAGTTTTTATGTGAAAAACTGGGAAAAATATGAAAATTTTGCCTTAAAATTTACTTGAGTTGACTTCGGTCAGCATTTTGAGCAAATGGACCCAGATTCATATTTTGATGGTCCCGGTAGGTCCATATCGTGGTTTGGGACTTGGGCATATGCCTGGAATCGAATTCGGAAGTCCCTAGCCCGAGTTATCGCATTTTATAGAAATTTAAAAATTTAAGGCTTAATGAATTGGAAATGGTTGACCAATGTTTGACTTTTGGATATTGGGTCCGTATTTTGATTCCGGAGCTCGGTATAGGATCAATACTTTGGTGATAAACGGAGTTGGTTTGACGTGATTTGGACGTCCAGTTGTGAAAATAGAAGTTTCAAAGTTTTCTTGAAAATTTCATGTGATTTGGTGTTCAATTCGTAGTTCTAGGTGTTATTTTGGAGATTTGATCGCACAAGCAAGTTCGTATGATATTTTTAGACTTGTGTGCATAGTTGGTTTAGAGCTCCGAGGGATCGGGTGAGTTTCGGATAGGCTACGCAGTCAAATTAGACTTAGAACATTACGGTGTGCTTCAATTTTTGTTGCAGGCCTCAGATATCGCAATTGCGAGGTCAATCATCGCATTTGCGATCTACTCATCGCATTTGCGAAGAGTAGTTGTGGAAGCCAGAGTTCGCATTTGCGAATAAAATTTCGCATTTGCGAAGTGGGAGCTGGGTAGGCAGCGATCACAAATGCGATCAATGGGTCACATTTGCGGATGGATCAGAGTTCGCATTAGCGAATTATTCTTCGCATTTGCGAAGAAAGCAAGGGTGTGATGATCTTCGCATTTGCGAACCTCAAGTTGCGAATGCGACATCTGTAACTGATCAAATATGACTTAGACGAGATTTTTGGTTCATTCTTCAAATTTTTAAAACTTAGAAACCTAGAGGCAATTTTTCCAAGATCTTTTGTTCCCCAAATCATTGGTAAGTGATTCTAACATAATTCCTTTCAATCTTTCGTTACATTTCACAAGTTTTCAACCTAAAATCTAGAGTTTTCGTGGTGGAATTGAGGGATTTTGCGTAGAAATTAGGGATTTGTAAATTGGGGATTTAGACCTCAAATTGAGATCCATTTCCAAAACAAATTACATAACAGGACTCGGGAGTGAATGGGTAATCGGGTTTTGGTCCGAACTTAGGGATTGGACCAAGCGGGGCCGGGGTTGACTTTTGTTTAATTTTTTTTAAAATGGCCTAAATTGCATTCTTTGCAATCGTGGGTAGTTCCTAAGGCTTAATTTGAATCGTTTGGTTGGTAATTTGCTAGATTCTATTGGTACAGAGGCTTGTTTGAGAGGCAAAGCTGTGATTGAGCAGTGAGTGATCTTTGGAGCGAGGTAAGTGTTGTGTCTAACCTTGGCTTGAGGAATTAGGAACCCTCAGACTATTTGCTATGTGAATCTCATTGGAGCGGCATATATGTGAGGTGACGAGTGCTTATGCGTCGCAAAATTATTCGTTTTCTCTGTTTTCCCGCTTTTCTTACATTTTCTCATTCCTTATGTTACATGCTCTAAATGTGTTCACATGCCTAATTGCTACATGTTAGTCATTGTTTCCTCCTGTTCATAATATTAGTTCTTTCCTTAGTTTCATGGTTTCTTACTATTTGCTCAAGTTGGTTTATTTGTAACTTTTAGTTGTAAATTCTGGAATTGGTCTAGCTGTGTAGTATTACTTATTCGGATTATCATGTTGTACAAGGTTTCCTATTTATTCAATTTGGTGTTTTGGAATTGTAAAGGGTTTTCTGTGATTTGAATTGTGAGTTTTACTATTCTTATTAAGTATTTGATACTGATATGGTGGGATCGGGTTTCACGCCGCAACAGGTGAAATAAGGTTGATATATTGAGGTGGAATAAGGGTGAATTCATACTTTATGGTGGGATCGGGTTGCACGCCGCAACAGGTGTAATAAGGGTGGATTGTTTGGTGGAATAATGGTAAACTATGCTTATGATATTGTGACATGGTGGGTTCGAGTTGCGCGCTGCAACACTCTTATATATATATATATATATATATATATATATTCATTGTTGTTTATGTTGTTATGAGGAAATAAGAGAGGATTATGTGACGTATGGTGGGATCGGATTGCGCACCGTAACACCCTATGTGTTTATATTTCCCTGAGCTGTGTTTGTTTTGCGGTACCTTCGTTTGCACTTAAGGATTGGTAAATTTTGAACGTTGTTGGCTATTTCCTGGAGTTGTAGTTATTGCTTGCAAATTTACTGCTTTATTCCATTCTGTATTTCCTTTTCTGTCTTTATTATCTACACTGCGTACCGGTTGTAGTGTGAGTGACCGGCCTTAGCCTCGTCATTACTTTGTCGAGGTTATGCTCGGCACTTACAGAGTACATGGAGTCGGTTGTACTCATATTACACTCTGCACTTCTTGTGCAGATTTTGGCATTGGTCCCAGCTGATCGAGAGGCATAGCAGTTTGGACTGGTTCTTTGGAGACTCAAGGTAGATCTGTTGGCGTCCGCAGAACCTTGAAGTCCCCATCTATCTTTTCCCTGTTTTTACTATTTATTTCGTTCAAACAGTTGTATTTCTTTCAGACTTTACCTGTAGTAAATTTTAAAAGTTCGTGAATTGTGACTCTAGATAGGGGTTGTAGTAAATATTAAAGCATTTATGTTATTCTGCACTCGCTTTATTTCGTTTTTAGCTTATTTGATGTTATTTACTGAATTGAATAAGGATTGGCTTAATAATTCTCTAACGTTGGCTAGCCTAGTAAGTGAAATGTTAGGCATCATCACGCTCCCGAAGGTGAGAATTTCGGGTCGTGACAATGTCTCGGTCTGATATAACACGGGGCTGATCCTCGGCCCACCATCCTGGTCTCGGTTAATTAACAAAATAGGGTGAGCCCGGTTCTAACCATATACATATAGTCCCCTCATTTTTTGGAGTGTAATGACAAGAAACGAATTGAGTATTCGATCTTAACCCCGATTTGTCATGACGTCATCACTGTGACGTAAGCGACAGAGGTGAACGAAATGTCATGTCGGTACAGTTCCCCCAGGTATTTAATGTGTGTCAGTTGACGGTTGGCCACTGCCAGCTTTGAGCCATCGTCGTGAAACGCATAAATAGGTTCATTTTCCATTATTTCAAAGTTTACTTTCAATCTCTTCTGATCTAATAATCAAAGCTCTCTGCATTCTTCAAGCTTTTCATTTTCTAATCTTTAAGTTCCATTACTAGTTGTTGATCCTTTCTAAAACGCAAAATATTATCATCTCCATTCTTCTTTGCCCTCAAAACCTAATGGAAAAAATGTCTAAAATTGTTTCACAAAAAGAAACCCCCTTCTCATCTCGGCCGGCCGGAGAGAAAACAACGACAGAGCCACACACTGATAAGCTTGTTCCCGAGGGGTGTGTTATTAGTTCCGATTTCAAGGTTGAGAAGACTTCATTGGTCCCCGGTCGATGTGAGTCGGTATCAAGATACATATGCTCGATATCCGAGAATTTTGTCAAACAAGTGAAGAATGACTGTAATTGGGAAAACAAAGAAGTAGTGATACCGTGCCCTGAAGAAGACATCACTACCCACATGGAAGGGTTCTTAAGTGTTTACACCTACCCTTTCACGCTGGTTCCCCTCGATCCATTCATCGTGGACTTCTACAGAAATTACCAAGTAACCCTCGAACAAATCCACCCCTCTTTCTGGAGAATTGTAATATTGCTCTGATTCTCAGTGAGCAAAATTGACAGGCTCCCTTTCACCCTCAATCACCTTATAAGATTGTATAGCCCCCGAATCTACCGCGGTGGGTTGATAAAAATCCAATGCCGGGCAACCAAGACTTTCATCTCAAGCATAGACGAGGACAAAGATCAGGGTTGGATGGGTCGGAGCATAAGAAGAGAGTGGCTCGTAAGCCAAAAAAGAACGTCATTCCCCTGTCTGTGGAGTCAGCCTAACTCACAAGGGAGGAGGAAGAAGAAAAGGAGGACGATTCCAATTTGGTGGCTCGAACACGAGCTAATACCAAGGGTCAAAAGGCCACCAGATTGGTCAAAGCTGGAAATATTCTGCCTCGATCTGACGGGGTCCAAGAGGGTGATTTGGTTGGAGTCCCTGAGCCGACTAGAGCCGAAGATGCCTCACCTCGGGGTGAGAAGGCGGCAAAAATGGCTGTGGAGGCCAGTCTCGAGGCTCCTCGAGATAGAGAGAACTCCCCAAGAGATCCACTTGAGGCAATAGAAATCGGAGACTCCCTGTTACTTCCTTCATTCTCCGAGGAAATGATTCGGGAGGCTCGGGCCATGAAGACTACTTATGTAGAAGGAGCCCACGCAGGAGAGGACTCTTTCCATGGTTATTTTGTTGGGGTCGATGACACTACTGGCCTGAGCAACTTAGAGATAACGAGGAAGAGCTCGGGAAAAACTTCCTCGAGTTTTATATTAACCAGCCGGTTTTCGGCCCCTAGTGTCAATCCCGAGTGCAAACGAACAATCATTATCTTGATCCCCGAGGACGCACGAGTTTTTACCACCCCCGTAGGGGTGGCTATTTACCTTCGAGCCTGGTCACGGAGGAGGACCAAGATCTGATGGATGAGGTGGGAGCACCATTTCCATACCAGTTTGTCAATGCCAAGATTTGAATCAGGCAAGCCCTAACTACCTTTGTCAATACCAGTTTCCATACTTGTGTTTTTCTTTTCTTGCCTAATTCTTATTCTTCTATTTGTGTAGGCCTCGGTGCTTCATCATGAAGATTTCTCAGGTCTCGAGGATAACTGAGCCGATACGAGGCCGAAATTCAAGGGCTCACCATGGAGAAAAACGCCCTCAAGCTTCTCAGTGAGCAAAAAGAAGAAGAAGCCAAGGGCCTTCGAGTTGAGCTAGCTGCGGCTCAGAAGGAACAAAGCGACATGGCCGAGCAGGTAATAAGAATCTTAGAAGTTTATGACATTAGTTCGGGCGTGACGGCTAACAGTTCGATCCTACAGGTCCAACAGAAGCTCGAGATAATCGGGAAACTTCATGAATAAGTAGGTGCAGTGAAGGTGGAAACCATTGCATGGAAGCAAAACATGGACCCCTTTGCCTCAGGGAAGGAGGCTTCTCGGGCTCAGCTATCTTCGGCTGAAAACCAACTCCAAAGCATGAGAGAGAAGAACTTGGTGCAATCCAAGAAAATCGAGGAGTTCCAGACTCGGTTGAGTTTACAAAAACCTCCGATCGAGAGAAGCTGATCATTGAACTTGCAGCGGCTAAATCTAAGGCTGAGATGGACAAGGCCGATGCTGAAGTAAGCGTGGCTGCTCAAGCTCGAGCAAAGTAAGTTGCTTGTGTCTCTAAAGTTCAAGTGTATTGGGTTGTCGAGCATGCCAAGTGACATTCTCGAAGGGAGCATCTCGAGAAGATCCATGCTCGTGGCTTCGATTTCATTGTCGAGATCGAAAATGCCAAAGAGCTTGAAGCCGAAGCCAAAGCATTGGCCTCTCCCAATGACGACGACTGAGCATGTGCGGGTCCAAGAGTGGAGAAGACCCCGATGGTGAAGATATTGCTCCTAGAGAAGATTAGGCACTTAGGATATTTCTTTTCGAATTTTTGTGTAGAATCCCGATCGGGCCACTTTCCCCTTGTAAATAACTTTTTGATATATATATATATAAAGATCTTTTCTCCAATCTATCTTGTATTTACTTCATTTCTACCTTATGAAACTTTTGCTTCATTTGTGCCTTATGAATTGTATTCATAGTGTCACGACCCAAATCCTAATCTAGGTCGCGATGGCGCCCAACGCCGATGTTAGGCAATCCAACCTTATTAGTCTAGTGAGTCCCATTTAATTTTATAAAAATTTATTAACAATACTCAATTTTTTGTCACAAGCATGAGAAAATGATAAATATCGAAGCAAATTTACTTGCAATGATCAAGAAGTTAAATTTAAAATAGTTACATTTCCAAAAGGATAGTCTACCAATGTGTGTGCCAAGAACCGGTGTCACAAGTATACAGGCACCTAGTGAAAGGAATAAAAAGAACACGTCTATCCTACTGTCTGAGAGAATATAGACAGAATGACAAAAGGGAAAGACTCAAACATGCTGCTGAACGGAATCAAGAGGAGCAGCTCACCGTGGAATCTCTAATCTCGTGAAGTCAGGAACGTGCTCCGGGCTGATAACCAGATACACCTGCCTCAAAACCTGTACAATTAAGTACAGAAGCGTAGCATGAGTACATAAACATCATGTACCCAGTAAGTATCCAATCTAAACTCGAAGAAGTAGTGACGAAAGGTTGACTTGACACTCACTAGGACCAAAAACATTTATTTAATTATAAGGCTAAGCATGAATATCAAAGATGAATAACAATAAGGATAAGAAATGGCAAATCTTTCCACATGTACATTTAGGTGCCAACTCCTATTAAACAGGTTACAAATTTATTCTTCAAGGCCTTTTTAACGGTTTGACAATCACAGGAAAATACCAAGCAAATTAACATGCGCATAATATGTCGAGGACGTACGTCCTGATCCAACAGAAAAGTAAATGTACACTGCCAAAGGGTCGAACAGCGTGAACCATAGATGCATCTATTAACCTGCCGAGGCGAACGGCCCACCCCCATGAGAGTAGTGGAGGAAATCACCTGCTCGCGGAATATAATTGCGAAGCGGTTTCACATAAACATAACACATTCTTCTCAATTCATTATTCAAATTAATGACTTACTTGAAATTTTTAAATTCTTAAGATATTGATGTAAACTTTCACTCAATGATGACCACGCATATAAATCAACTAGCAATGTTCACAAGGCATGGTGTAAGCCAAAACTACCCGGACATAGCAAGTATAGTCACTACGCACGGACCCTCATCACCTAGTACGTACATGGTCCTCCACAATTATTCACACAATAAATTATTTCACCTATGGGGACAATTCCCTCTTACAAAGTTAGAAAGGACACTTACCTCGTATCAAACCTACTTCCCGATTCAAAAATGCGCTCAAACCTCCAAATTTGACGCCCAACAACTCGAAACTAGCCAAACATTACATACACTAGTCAATCTATGCTCGAAAGTGATTACCCAATCCAATCTGTAAGATTCCTAAAATTCACCCCCGACCCCACATGCTCGGATTTCGGAAATTCTTAAAAAAAGTTATTACCCATAACCTAAGGATCAATAATATATAATTTTAACTAGATTCCATCAAAAAGTTCGTGGTTAAATCCTATTTTTATCAAAACTCTAGGTTTTACCCTAAACCCATAATTTTCACTAATCGTTGTGTGTTAATCTACCCAAAAAATAAGTAATAAACTCATATTAAGTAGGAAATACATTACCTCAAGGTGCTACGTCAAAATCTCTGTTTTGGGAGCTCCTAAAACTCCCAAGGTTGTGATAAATGCCCTAAAATGTGCTTAAGTCTCGATTTAAAATGACCTCACTACCTCCAGTGATTTCGCACCTGCGGCGAGTGGACCGCACCTGCGGTCTCGCTTCTGCGGATCAAGGTCCGCATCTGCGGAAAGGGGAAGGGCTGGCATGGATCGCACCTACAAAAAGGTTTCCGCTTCTGTGAAGAAGGGACCGCATCTGCGGATCCTGGGCACCCCTCGATGGCCGCATCTGTGAGGCTTCGACCGCATCTGCCATTTCGCACCTGCGACTGGCCAATCGCTGGTGTGGTCGCAGTAGATCTTGTGCACCAACAGCTTTCTTTGAGCTGGGACTCGCCTCGCGCTACGTCCGAATGACATCCGGGGCCCCCGAGACCCCGTTCAAACATATCAACAAGTCCTAAATCATAAAACAAACTCGCTCGAACCCTCGGAACGCTCAAAACAATTTTAAAACCAAGAAGAACACCCTAAAACCAATTAGATTCAAGTCATAAATGACACTATGGAACTATTTCCGGTATCGAAATTCCGTTCGGACCTCGATATCACTAAAACACATTCCAAACCTCGATTTTTGAACTTCAAGAATCATATTTCACTATTTGGCGCCGAAACGCCCCCGGGTCATCCAAACCCGTTCCAAACATACGCCCAAGTCCAAAATCATCATACAAAACTATTGGAACCTTCAACTCCCGATTCCGAGGTCGTTTGCTAAAAATGTTGACCGAAGTCAAACTTGGACTTTAAGGCCAACCTTAAGGAACCAAGTGTTCCAATTCAAATCCAAACTTATCCAAATTCCCGAACCAACCATCCCCGCAAGTCATAAATAAATAAAAGCAAATACAGGAAGTCTTATATAGAGCACGGGGTTCTAGAAAGCAAAACGACTGGTCGGGTCGTTACATTCTCCACCTATTAAACAAACGTTCGTCTTCGAACAGGCCTAGAATTATACCTGGAGTGCTGAATAAGTATGGATATCTGCTCCGCATGTCCTCCTCGGACTCCCAAGTTGCCTCCTCGACTGGTTGGCCCATCCACTGGACCTTCATGACGGAAACCCTCTTAGACCTCAATTGGCGCTCTTGCCAATCAATAATAGGAACAGGCTCCTCCTCGTAGCCCAACCTCTCGTCCAGCTGAATGGTACTGAAGTCTAGCACATGAGACAAGTCAGTGTGGTGCCTCCGGAGCATAGATACGTGAAAAACTGGATGAACACCTGATAATCTGGGAGGTAGAGCAAGCTCATAAGCGACCTCCCCAACTTGCCTCAACACCTCGAATGGGTCTATAAACCTTGGGCTCAACTTGCCCTTCTTCCGGAACCTCATAATATCCGTCATCAGCGAGACTTTCAAGAGAACCTTCTCGTCGACCATGAATCATACATCACGCGCCTTTTGATCCGCATAACTCTTTTGTCTTGACTGTGCCATGCGAAGCCTCTCCTGAATCAACTTTACCTTTTCCAAGGCATCATTTACCAAGTCAGTTCCATATAGCTTAGCCTCACCAGGCTCAAACCACTCGATGGGAGAACGACATCACGGACCATATAGAGCCTTAAAAGGGGCCATCTCAATGTTGGACTGATAGCTGTTGTTGTACGCAAACTCGGCCAAGGGGAAGAACTGATCCCACTGCCCTCCAAAGTCAATCACACATGCCCTGAGCATGTCCTCCAATATCTGAACTGTCTGCTCCGACTGCCCGTCGGGCTGAGGATGAAATGTTGTGCTGAGCTCTACACGGGTACCCAACTCATCCTATACGGCTCTCCAGAAATGCGGGGTGAACTGAGGACCTATATCTGATATGATGGACACAGGCACACCGTGCAACTGTACTATCTCCCGAATGTAGATCTGAGCCAACCTCTCTGAAGTATAAGTAGTGGCCACTAGAACGAAGTGTGATGACTTGTTCAACCTGTCGACAAAAACCCAAATCGCATCAAACTTCCGCAAGGTCCGCGGCAACCCGACTACAAAGTCCATAGTGATGCGCTCTCATTTCCACTCAGGAATAGGCCTCCTGGACTCTGGTGCTCATACTTAACCTATTGGCAATTTAGACATCTAGCAAGATACTCCACTATGTCTTTCTTCATCCGCCGCCACCAGTAGTGCTGCCTCAGGTCACGATACATCTTCGTGGAACCTATATGAATAGAATACCGCGAACTGTGTGCCTCCTCTAGAATCCTCTCCCTCAGGCCATCAACATTAGGAACACATAGGCGACCCTGAAGTCGCAGGACACCATCCTCGCCAATAGAAACTTCCTTGGTACCACCCTGTAGTACCGTCTCTCTGAGAACTTCCAAGTGCGATCATCGAACAGCCGAGCCTTGATCTGCCCCAATAATGAGACTAAGCAACAACATACGCAAGAACTCGGTTGGGCTCTGAAATGTCCAGTCTCACAAGTTTGTTAGCGAAGGACTGAATGTCCAGGGCTAGTGACCTCTCCTCCACTGAAATGAATTCCAAGCTACCCATACTCTCCGCCTTCCTGCTTAAGGCGTCTGCAACCACATTCGCCTTGCCTGGATGATAAAGAATGGTGATATCATAATCCTTTAGTAACTCAAGCCACCTACGCTGCCTCAAATTAAGGTCCCTTTGCTTGAACAGGTGTTGTAAGCTGCGGTGGTCTGTATAAACCTCACAAGACACTCTATACAAGTAATGCCTCCAAATCTTAAGAGCATGAGCAATCGCTGCCAACTCCAAATCGTGCACGGGGTAGTTCTTCTTATGAATCTTCAAATGACGTGAAGAATATGCAATAACGCGTCCCTCCTGCATCAATACTCATCCTAAGCCAATGCGTGAAGCATCGCAATAAACTATTTACATCTCTGAACCGGAAGGCAACACTAGAACTAGTGTTGTGGTCAAACCTGACTTGAGCTTCTGAAAGCTCGCCTCGCACTCGTTGGACCATCGGAATAGGGAACCCTTCTAGGTCAACCTAGTCAGAGGGACTGCAATGGATGAAAAGCCCTCTACAAACCGACGATAATAACCTGCCAACCCCAAGAAACTCCCGATCTCGGTCGTTGAAGTAGGGTGTGGCCAACTCTGAACTGGCTCAATCTTCTTAGGATCCACCTTGATACACTCTCCGGACTCCACATGTCCCAAGAATGCTACAGAATCTAACAAAAACTCATACTTGGAGAACTTAGCATACAACTTTTGTTCCTGGAAGGACTGGAGCACTACTCTTAAATGCTACTCGTTCTCCCCCAGGCTACATGAGTAGATCAATATGTCATAAATGAAGACAATGAAAAAGGAATCAATATAAGGCATGAACACCCTGTTCATCAAATCCATAAACGTTACTGGAGCATTAGTCAAGCCAAAGGACATCGCCAGGAACTCGTAATGACCATATCTAGTACGGAAGGCAGTCTTCGGAACATCTGAGTTCCGAATCCCCAACTGATGATACCCAGATCTCAGGTCGATCTTAGAAAACTCCCTAGCACCCTGCAACTGGTCAAACAAATCATCGATGCGCGGCAACGAGTACTTGTTCTTAATAGTAACTTTGTTCAACTGGCGGTAGTCGATACACATCTGCATGGTCCCATCCTTCTTCTTCACAAATAACACTGGAGCAACCCAAGGAGATACACTCGGTCTGATAAACCCCTTATCTAGCAACTCCTCGAGATGTTCTTTCAATTCTTTCGGAGCCATACGGTACGGTGGAATGGATATAGGCTAGGTGCCCGGAGCCAAGTCAATCGATATCACGCTTTGGCGGCATGCCTGGGAGATCAGAAGGAAACATATCAACGAAATCCCAAACTACTGGCACTGAATCGATCGTCGGAGACTCTATGGTGGTGTCTCGCACATAAGCGAGATAAGACAAACAACCCTTCTCGACCATACGTCGAGCCTGCAGAAAAGATATAAACCGACTAGTTGCACTAATTGAGGAACCTCTCCACTCTAGTCTCAGCAACTCAGGCATGGCTAATGTAACAGTCTTGGCATGGCAATCTAAGATGGTGTGATATGGAGATAACCAGTCTATGCCCGGGATGACTTCAAAGTCGGTCATATCAAGTAACAAAAGGTCCGCCCTCATCTCGAACCCACAGAATATGACCAGACAGGACCGATAGATCCGGTCCAAAACCACAGAATCGCCCACATGAGTGGACACACAAACAGGAGTACCCAAAGACTCACGAGGAACATCCAAGAAATGAGAAAACAGAGATGATACATATGAATAGGTAGACCCTGGATAAAATAATACTGAAGCCTCCCTACTGTTGACGGAGATAATACATGTGATAACAACGTCTGATGCCAATGCATCTGGTCTGGTCGGAAAAGCATAGAACCTGGCTGGAACGCCTATTGGCTGACCTCCACCCGACTGAATAGCAATTGGCTGAGCTCCCCCTGTCTGGACTTCACCTCTAGGACGGCCCCTACCCACCTGTCCTCTACCTCTGGGTGGTCGGACTGCTGGTGCTTAAATCATAGGCTGATGGCCATGCTGCACTGCCTTGCCCCGAAGCCTGGGGCAAAACCTCTTCATGTGACCTGGATCCCCACACTCGTAACAACCTCTCGGCACTATAGACTGTTGCCCTGAATACAGGCCCTGGTGGCCGGAATACCCACCGGAGGAACCCTGAATGGCTGGGGGACGGTATGAACTCTCTGATATGGCACTGAAATAGGCGCTGGAAGAACCCTGATGACCAAAATACCCGTTGGAGGAACCCTGAATAGTTGGTGGATGATAAGAACTCTTCGACATGACACTCAAATAAGGCCTCACTGGAGTGCCTCGAGGAGGTGGTGGTGGTGCTGAATATGGGGGCCTGCTAGGCTGGCCCCTCCCAAACTGACCTCTGACCTAACTGGAGCACCTCTAAAATCTCCAGAAAATCGAGCTCTCTTATCCTGCTGCCCCTGCTCTCTACCCCTCAGACGATAGCCCTCAATCCTGTGGGCGATCTCTACTACTAGCTGATAAGGAGTCCCCATCTCCACCTCTCAGGCCATGTTGGCCCTAATACCAGAGTGCAACCCTTCTACAAAATCCCCGCACTCTCTACATCAGTAGGAAGTATCATAAGTGCATGACGAGACAACTCCGAAAACCTCTCCTTGTAGTTGGTCACTGACATCTGACCCTGCTCAAGCTGCTCGAACTGGTACTGCAGCTCTTCCCTCTCAGAGGGTGGGATATACCTGTCCAGCAATAACTGAGTGAAATGCTCCCAGGTGATGGAAGGAAAATCTACTGGCCTGCCAAGAACATAAGACTGCCACCATCTACGGGCCCTGCCCTCTAGCTGGAAAGTGGTGAAGTCGACCCCATGAGACTCCAGTATCCTCATGTTGTGCAGTCTGTCCCTACACATATCAATAAAATCATGGGCATCCTCATGACGCTCGACCTCGAAGACAGGAGGGTGAAGTCTAGTCCATCTGTCTAGTAACTTCTATGGATCGCCATCTGCAGCTAGTCGGGGCTCAGGTGCTACTGCCGCAACTGGCTGGGCTCCGCCCACGAGTAAGGTACCCGGAGTCTGATAAACTGCAGCTGCATGTCCTGGGGCCTGGGCAGTAGAGGTATGTGCTCCCCCTCCCGCCTGAGATATGGTCGGGTCCGCTGGAAATAAACCAGCCTGGGTCATAGTGTCCATGAACCGCATCATATGGCCCATGACCTCCTGAAGGTCCGGCGCTGTCATGAAATCCACCGGGGCAGGATCTGCTATGGGCACCTCGCCCTGCTCCCAAATGATAGGGTCCTCTGCTGGTGGTGCAACTGGGTCAGCTCTAGGACGCCCTCGTCCCCTACCTCTGGCCGGTGCCCTACCCCGACCTCTGCCTCGGCCTCTAGAAACGGGGGGAGCAGCTCCTCCCGGGTTCGGAACGTCAGTCGTGCGCGTCCTTACCATCTATGAGAGAATAGAAGAGTGAGATTTAATACACTATCAATTTCATGATAGAAGGTGAATAAAGAGAGATTTCCTAACACTCTATAGCCTCGCGTAGATAAATACAGACGTCTCCGTACCAATACGCAAGACTCTATTAGGTTTTCTTGTTACTTGTGAGACCTACATGAACCTAGAGCTCTGATACCAAGTTGTCACGACCCAAATCCTAATCTAGGTAGCGATGGCGCTTAACGCCGATATTAGTCAAGCAAACCTTATTAGTCTAATGAATCTCATTTAATTTTATAAACTTTATTAACAATACTCAAAAAAAATTCACAAGAATGAGAAAATGATAAATATTGAAGCAAATTTACTTGCAATGATCAAGAAGTTAAATTTAAATAGTTACATTTTCAAAATGATAGTCTATCAATTTGTGTGCCAGGAACCGGTGTCACAAGTATACATGCATCTAGTAGAAGGAACCAAAGGAACATGTATATCCTACTTTCTGAGAGAATATAGACAAAATGAAAAAAGGGAAAGACTCCAAAGTGCTGCTGAACGGCATCAAAAAGAGCATCTCACCGTGGAATCTCTGATCTGGTGAAGTCAGGAACGTGCTCCAGGCTTATAACCAGATGCACCTGCCTCAGAACCTGTACAATTAAGTACAGAAGCGTAACATGAGTACATAAACATCATGTACCAGTAAGTATCCAGTCTAATCTCGAAGAAGTAGTGACGATAGGTCGACTTGACACTCACTAGGGCCAAAACAATTTATTTAATTATAAGGCTAAGCATGAATATCAAAGATAAATAAAAATAAGGACAAGAAATGACAAATCTTTCCACAGGTACATTTAGGTGCCAACTCCTATTAAACAAGTTACAAATTTATTCTTCAAGGTCTTTTTAACGGTTTGAATATCACAGGAAAATACCAAGAAAATTAACATGCGCATAATATGCCGAGGACGTACGGCCCGATCCAACAGAAAAGTAAATGTGCACTGCCGAAGAGTCAAACGACGTGAACCATAGATGCATCTATTAAGCTGCCGAGACGAACGGTCCGCTCCCACGAGAGTAGTGGAGGAAATCACCCGCTCACGGAATATAATTGCGAAGCGGTTTCACATAAACATAACATATTCTTCTCAATTCATTTTTCAAATTAATGACTTACTTGAAACCTTTAAATTCTTAAGATATTGATGTAAACTTTCACTCAATGATGACCGCGCATATAAATAAATTAGCAATGTTCACAGGGCATGGTGTAAGCCTAAACTACCCGGACATGGCAAGAATAGTCACTATGCATGGACCCTCGTCACCAGTACGTACGTAGTCCTCCACAATTATTCACATAATAAATTATTTCATCTATGGGGATGATTCCCTCTTACAAGTTTAGAAAGGAGACTTACCTCGTATCAAGCCTACTTCCCAATTCAAGAATGCGCTCAAACCTCCAAATTTGACGCCCAACAACTCAAAACTAGCCAAACACTACATACATTAGTCAATCTATGCTCGAAAGTTCATAAGTATTCCATTTAAGTGATTACCCAAGCCAATTTGTAAGATTTCTAAAATTCATCCACGGGCCCACATGATCGGATTTCGGAAATTCTTAAAGAAAGTTGTTACCAATAACATAAGGATCAATAATATATGATTTTTACTAGATTCCATCACAAAGTTCGTGGTTAAATCCTATTTTTATCAAAACCCTGGGTTTTACTCTAAACCCATAATTTTCACTAATCTTTGTGTGTTAATCTACCCAAAAACTAAGTAATAAACTCATATTAAGTAGAAAATACATTACCTCAAGGTGCTAAGTCGAAATCTCTCTTTCCGGAGCTCCTAAATCGCCCAAGGTTGTGATAAATTCCCTCAAATGTGCCTAAGTCTCGATTAAAAATGACCTCACCGCCTCCAGTGATTCCGCACCTACAGCGAGTGGACCGCACATGTGGTCTCGCTTCTGTGGATCAAGGTCTGCATCTGCGGAAAGGGGAGGGGCTGGCATGGATCGAAGAAGGGACCACATCTGCAGATCCTGGGCACCCTCTCGATGTATCTGCGAGGCTTCGACCGCATCTGTGGTCTCACACCTGCAGCTGGCCAATCGCAGGTGCGGTCGCACCAGATCTGGTTCACCAGCAGCTCTCTTTGAGCTGGGACTCGCCTCGCGCAACGTCTGAATGAGATCTGGGGCCCCCGAGACCCTGTTCAAACATACCAACAAGTCCTAAATCATAAAATAAACTCGCTCGAACCCTCGGAACGCTCAAAACAACGTTAAAACCAAGAATCACACCCTAAAACCAATTAGATTCAACTTATGAACTTTAAGTTCTTAAATTCACTTCCAACACGCTGAAACATACTTATATTACTCAGAAAGTCATAAATGACACTATGAAACTATTCCTGGTCTCGGAATTCCGTTCGGACCTCGATATCACTAAAACACGTTCCAAACCTCAATTTTTGAACTTCAAGAATCATATTTCACTATTTGGCGCCAAAACGCCCCCGGGTCATCCAAAACCCATTCCGAACATACGCCCAAGTTTGAAATCATCATACGAATCTATTGGAACCTTCAAATCCCGATTCTGAGGTCGTATGCTAAAAACGTTGACCGAAGTCAAACTTGGCCTTTAAGGCCAACCTTAAGGAACTAAGTCTTCCGATTCCAACCCAAACTTATCCAAATTCCCGAACCAACCATCTCCGCAAGTCATAAATCAATAAAAGAAAATATAGGAAATCTTATATAGAAGCATGGGGTTCTAGAAATCAAAATGACCGGTCGATTCGTTACACATATATTCGAGGCTTAGGCAATTTGACTGAAATCAAACTAGTATAGTTTTTATAATCGAGTGTGTGCTTGCTCGAACTCAAAGTAAGGTAACCCTTAGGTTTTATTTGAGTGAGGACAATCTATCGAACTCAAAGCAAAAAATGGTCCTTAGGCTTTTGTATTAGACCGATAGCCTTTGTAAAAACAATGTTTATGACTTTCTCCCTTTTTCGGCTTGAAAAGTTTTTTATCATTTGTATAAATTCTTTAATGCCTTAGCACGAAATAAAAAATTGTTAGAGAGTTTGAATAATTTTGTACTCATTATAGTTTTCGAGGCTTGATATTATCGAAGCCCTTTGTAATTTTGCCGAGGGTTTCCCTTTTAACCAGTTTATGAAAATATTCGAAGGCCTATTTTATTACGGAATTCGTACGTCTCCAAACCTTGTTAATTCGGTCGTAGCTTTTTTTATTTGGGGCTTGCCTCTTAGGCTTATTTTTCCGTTTCACTTCGAGCTTGCCAAAAGTGTCAGTCTGAGTGGGGTGGTAGTGGCCTATAAAAATCGAGGGTTGCGTTTTAGGTCTTATAATCTCGAAGTTCTAATAACTTGATCTGGTTTGTTTTTCGGATGGCAGTATCCGAGTGTGGGGTTAGTTGTTTGAACTTCCGTTATGATCCTTAAGCATGTTTACACAATAGATCAAGAGTATGAAATTGTAAAGTAGAAAATTTTTCTAAGGCATGAGATATCGACAAGGAAAAACACTTCTCTTAATAGATGATTATACATGAATACATTTTCGATGTCAGGGCTCGAGCAACCTATATGGGCACGGTTCATTCGATCGTTTGACCCTTAAAAAATTTACCTATCGAGACCCTGCTGTCACGAAGCAATTTCCTTGCAACAAAGTTGAAATTCAAGGGTAATACCCCCCAGTATTCGAGGTCAATTGTAAAGAAGCCTCGGATACTGTTGAATTTTTCTAAGTTAGCACGATCAATGGTTTCCTCGTTAAATACCTTGCCGGAAAACCCATTTGGGACAAAATAGGTCTAAGGGAAAAAGAGTACAACACGTGCTTTCAGACCTAAAGACTTCGTGTTGAAGAATCCATCGTCGTTCCTGATCGAACACCTGCAATGGTTAGTTTGAAATATAAACGAAAATAGAAGGGTCGTACCTTAGAAGTAGTATCATTTTAGGAGCGATACGATCCAATTGTTCGGTAATGGTTCGTCGTTCATCATGCCGAGATTGTAGGATCCGTTACCGATGATGTCGAGGACCTGATGCGGTCCCTTCCATTTGGACCCAGTCTTTCTTCATTCGGATTTCGAGTGTTGAGGGTGACTTTTCTTATCACCGAGTCCCTGATTTTAAAATGTTGAAGATTGGTTCTTCGATTGTAGTACCTTTCAATTCGCTGTTTTTACGCGGCCAATCGAACGAGGGCGTCTTCTCGTCTTTCGTCCAACAATTCTAGGCTCATATTCATGGCCTCGTGATTCAATTCTTCTGTTGCATATCGGAACCTAGGGCTAGGTTCCCCGACCTCGACCGAGATAAGAGCTTTGACACCATAAACTAAAGATATTGGTGTTTCCCCCGTACTTGACTTCGATGTTGTGCGGTATGCCCAAAGATCCTCGGGCAGTATCTCTCTCCACTTTCCTTTAGTGTCAGTCAGTCTCTTCTTAAGATTTTGGATAATGGTTTTGTTGGTCGATTCGGCTTGTCCGTTCCCACTGGGATGATAAGGTGTCAATAAAATTCTTTTGATCTTGTGATCCTCGAGAAATTTAGTCACTTTGCTGCCGATGAATTGCTTTCCATTATCGCATACAATCTCGGCAGACATCCCGAATTGACATATAGTGTGGTCTCAAATGAAGTCTATGACTTCCTTTTTTTCTCGAAAGCCTGTGCTTCAACCAACTTAGAAAAATAGTCAGTCATAAATAAAATAAACTGAGCTTACTTGGGGCCGATAGGAGAGGACCGACAATGTCCATTCCCCATTTTATGAACGGCCACGGGGATAAGACTGAGTTGAGATGTTCTCTAGGTTGGTGAATCATTGGCGTATACCTTTGACATTTGTCGCACTTTCGAACGAACTCTTTTGTATCCTTTTCCATATCGACCCAGTAGTATCCTGCTCTGATAACTTTGTGAACTAATGATTTGGCACTGAAATGGTTTCCACAAGTGCCTTTGTGAATCTGCCATAGGACATAGTCGGTATCTCCCGTTCCTAAACATATTGACAATGGTCCATCGACCATCCAACTAAACAGAGTTCCATCCTCGATCAAAGTGAACCGTGTTGCCTTTGTGCGTAGAGCTCTTGACTCCTTTGGATTCGATGGGAGCTTACCGTTCTTTAGGTATTCTATGTACCTGTTTCTCCAATCCCAGGTCAGAATTGTAGATTTTATTTCGGCGCGGCCTTCTTCGATCACTGATCTTGAGAGTTGTACTACAGTCCCGAGTTAAGTTCGTCATCTTCGACTGATGACCCCAAGTTTGCAAGGGCGTCAGCCTCGCTGTTCTGTTCTCGAGGTACATGTTGTAAGGTCCACTATTTAAACCGATGTAAAGTAATATGTACCTTATCCAAGTATCTCTGCATTCAATCTTCTTGGACTTCGAAAGTCCTATTGACTTGGTTTACCACGAGGAGGGAGTCACATTTGGCCTCGATGATTTCTGCCCTCAAGCTTTTAGCCAACTTGGGACCTGTAATCATGGCCTCATATTCGGCCTCATTGATTTCGGAGTCCTGATAGATTTTCCAATTATATTACCTGTCCATGAAGAGGGTCCACACCCCTGATGATGTACCCGATTTTAACAACAGTTCATTTTCGACTTCGGGTACGAGGGCTGGCGTGAAGTTGGCCACAAATTCTGCCAAGATTTGAGACTTGATGGTTGTTCGGGGTCGATACTTGCTATCGTACTCACTGATCTCGACGACCCATTTAGCCAATCGACCCGAAAGCTTGTGTATGTGCAAAACATTGCGAAGGGGATAGGTTGTTACAACACATATTGGATAACATTGGAAATACGATTTTAATTTCCTAGGGGCGCTTATTAAAGCAAGCGCCAACTTTTTTAAGTGCGGGTATCTGGTTTCGGCCTCACCTAAGGTCCGACTAACATAATAAATAGGGAATTGCGTAACTTGTTCTTCTCGAACTAGTACTCCACTTACCACTATTTTTTAGACTGCCAAGTATAAGTAGAGTTGCTCATCCGCTTTCGGGGTGTAAAGCAACGGTGGGCTCGATAGGTATCATTTTAGTTCCTCCAGGGCTTGTTGGCATTCCGGAGTCCATGAAAAGCTACTCTTCTTCTTAAGCAGTGAGAAGAATCAGTGGCTCCTATCTGACGACCTCGAAATAAATCGTCCTAGGGCGGTTATGCGCCCCGTTAGCCTTTGTATGACCTTGACATTATCTACGATTGTGATGTCCTCGATGGCTTTGATTTTATCGGGGTTGATCTCGATTCCCCGATTTGATACCATGAAGCCGAGGGACTTGCTCGAGCCGACCCCGAACACACACTTCTCCGGGTTGAGCTTCATGTTGTACTTTCTCAGTATATCGAAAGTCTCCTGCAAATATTTCAAATGGTCCTCTACTCGCAGGGACTTAACTACTTGTCATCAATATAAACTTCCATCGATTTTCCTATTTGTTCTTCGAACATTCGATTTACTAGGCGTTGATAAGTTGCACCAGCATATTTTAGTCTGAACGACATTATATTATAACAATAGGTGTCGTATTTAGCGATAAACGAAGTCTTTTCCTGATCCTCTGGGTTCATCTGTATTTGATTGTACCCGGAGTAGGCATGAAACTTAGAATCTCGTGGGTCGTGGCATCGATCATACGATCGATATTCGGCAAAGGAAAAGAATCCTTAGGGCATGCTTTGTTCAAGTCTTTATAATCTACGTACATTCTAAGTTTGTTTCCCATCTTAGGGACTACCACTACGTTTGCTAACTATTCGGGATATTTTACTTCCCGAATGGACCCTATTTTGAGAAGTTTGGTTACCTCATCCTTGATTAATGCATGATTAACCTCAGATTGAGGCCTTCTTTTTTTGTTTTACTAGACAGAACTTCGGGTCCAAGCTCAATCGATAGGTAGTGATTTCCGGTGGGATCCCTGTCATATCAAGGTGGGAATAAGCAAAGAAATCCATGTTATCTAAAAGGAATTGAATGAGTTTTTTCCTGAGCTCGGGAGTTAACCCCGTGTCAGGTATACCTTTCGTTCGGGCAGGTACTCGATCAGTATGACTTGTTCCAGCTCTTCAACCATTGATTTTGTGGCGTTGGAGTCATCGGGGATTATAAAGGATCGGGGAATCCAATGTTCATCATCCTAGCATGTCCCCTTATCCTCCGATTGGGTCGAGGCTGGTACCTTTGGTTGCTATTTGGCCTCTTATTTTCCTTTCGAATTCGATTCCTTTGTTGATGAGAGTGTCGGGATCGGTATCACTTCGTCGACTGCGAACATCTCCTTGGCGGCAGGTTGCTGTCCATACACCATTTTGACTCCCTCCGGTGTCCGAAACTTCAGAATTTGGTGGAGGGTCGAGGGTACTGGCCTCATATTATGGATCCAAGGTCTTCCAAGTAGGGTGTTGTACCTCATCTCACCCTCGATCACGTGGAAATTTATTTCTTGGATGGTCCCGGCCACGTTCACTGGCAAGAGAATTTCGCCTTTGGTGGTTTCACTTGCCATGTTGGAACTATAAAGAACCCGAGCTGTGGGCACAATTTGATCCTGCAAGCCGAGCTACTTTAAGACCCTCAATGGAATGATGTTAGCCGAGCTACCTGGATCAATCAAAACATATTTAACCTGAATTTTATTCATAAGAACAGATATTACCAGTGCATCATTGTGGGGTTGTAATATCCCCTCTACATCCTCGTCGTTGAAAGACATGGTCCCTTCCGGTACATAGTCTCGAGTTCGCTTTTCCCTCGTGATCGACACCTTGGTGCATTTGAATACGGGTCTCTGTGGAATGTGGACCCCATCGACGATCATATGAATCACATGTTGTGGTTCTTCCTGTTTACATCCCTGTCTCTGAAGTGGTTCTTAGCTAGGTCGCTCAAGAATTCTCGAAGATGACCCTCGTAAATAGACATTACTTCCTCCCTTAGCTGTCTGCAGTCCTCTGTTCTATGGCCATGGGTACCATGGTATTTGCACATTTGATTAGGATTTCTCTAGGCCGGATCAGTCTGTAGGGGTCGAGGCCACCGAACTTTGTACGTTTAGCCCTTAAGTAAAAGCCTGGACGACCCAGTCATCTACGACCCAGGGTAGGTCCGTGCATTTCATCTGGAACCGAGATACGAACTCTCTGAATATTTCGTTGTCTTTTTGCTTCACTTTGAAGAGGTCCGACTTCCTAGTCTCGACCTTTATGGCTCCGACGTGTGCTTTGACGAAGGAATCGGTGAGCATGGCAAAGGAATCAATGGAATTGGGCGGTAAATTGTGGTACCATATCATTGCTCCCTTTGATAAAGTTTCTCTGAACTTGTTCAGCAGAACGAACTCAATCTCATCGTCCTCCAAATCATTCCCTTTTATGGCGCATGTGTAAGAAGTGGCATGCTCATTAGGGTCGTCATTGGTTCCATTATACTTGAGAATTTCTGGCATGCAAAATTTCTTTGGGATGGGTTTAGGAGCCGCACTTGGGGGGAAAGGCTTTTGCACGAACTTCTTCGAATGCAAATCCTTCTAAATCGATGGTGCCCCCGGAATCTGATCAACTCAGGAGTTATACGTTTCTACCTTTTTGTCATTTGCCTCAATCTTCTTCTCCCCTGATTCGCTTCGCTTTGTGAGCTCTTCGAGCATTTTCATAATGGCGGGGTCAGTTCTCCATTCACTCACATTTGACCTCTCCGGTACTGGTTCGGCCCTGTGAACAACTTCCATTGGGCTCGGGTTCAACTCTACTTGGTGCGCGATTCTGATTTTGGAGTTACGCTATGGCAGCTTGTTGAGCCTGCAACATTTCAAATATTAATCGAAGGTTGACTCCGCCGTCTTTGCCGCCCAGTGCATCTTGAATGGCTGGTCGAACATCTCTACGGACACAATTTTCGGGGTCGACGCCCAGATTCGCATTTAGGGCGACATGGGAATTGACGTCGATGGGGTCTGCAACTGGTACTCCCTCGAGGCCAGCCTGAGGTACTTCGATCCTGGGGGAAGCTATATTATCGTTTTCCCCATGAATACCAAGGCCATTGTCGGCGTGTGTGGGTGCTGCTTGAGAGTTCGACATGCTGATCCTAAAATTAAAAACGCTTACCGAAACAAGCTTAAAGCAGTGTGTGTTATGATAATTAGTACTAAGCGATCACTATTATCAGTAACCCCACGGTGGGCGCCAAACTGTTTACCCTTAAAATCGGATAGCAATTAAATTTATAAGTGGTTATAAGGATATGTTATTTCACCTAGCACAAATTGATGAATACGATAATTAATGCTAGAAATTGACTGTAAAATAAAGCAAGCCAGTATAGAAATGTAATTAGGCCCTCGAGCTGCATCGCTCTCGAACCGACTGAGAATATAGTTATGAAAATCCCATGATTAGTAATCATTCTTGATTTGATTTGTTTCGAGATTTCCGCCACGATCCTCGACCGGTCACAAATATCTCGGATTTCCATTAGTATTCTATCTTCGGTCTTGCTCGAGATCTATCATGTTTGGTCTCGATCATTACTGGTCTCGATCTCGATTGATACTTCGAATCCCGAGCTCGGTACTGCACCTACATGTTTCGGTCTGATATAACACATGGTTGATCCTCAGCCCACCATCCTGGTCTCGGTTAATCAACAAAATCGGATGAGCCCGGCTTTAACCGTATACAACCTCGTGTAACCAAATTATCATTGGAGGTCCTAAGGTTTCCGTTCCCCCATTCCCCGAATAATCAAGAAATGGTCAATTTGATACAAAGATGGAAAAGAAACGAATTTTTGCAAAAGTTATGAAATCAAAAAAGAAACTAGTAGAGTATAAAAACTCAACAAACTACTAAAGATTTAATAATAGGCATTAAAAAATGGTATTCCATTTTATTCGAGTGGAGATATGGCATCAAACTGCTCTACGCACCAGCGGAGATATGGTATTCTTGTATATGTTGATTCTACTTAAGAGTTTTTTTAAAAACAAATTACAAAATGCCCCCAAAAGAAAATTATAATTTCGTCGTAATGACTGAACTCGCAAGAACGAAAATGCAACTAACCTGTTATCTTTGTCGTTCTTTCTCTTCTTGCAAATAAAAAGAATTGGGAATATAATAGTAGGAGTAGTAGTTTAAAGTATATCAACGGACTAGAGAACGTGCATGGGAGTTGATGCACTTTAATTGAAACTTGCAAGCACAAAAAGAGAAGTAACTAGAGAACTGCAAAAGTCCCAACGGGTAGATAAAAGTTTTATTTACTTGAACCAAAGTTGGAAAAGATCACACCCCACCAAAAGAAAAAGGCCAAAAAAGGCCTCCATGTCCTCCTTTATTCTTTACCGTTATTCAGAAAAGCCAAAAAGTCACCATCTATATTAATTTTTTGTGTATGTAAATGGTGCTTCCTTTTACTTTTCCAAATAGACTAGAGAATTATAATCAACAAATGGTAAATGCAACTGACGGTTGCTTCCCATTAAAAGTAGAATGAAGCAATGCCACAAGTCTACAACTTCCTACACAGTATGGCGGAGTTGCAGCAAGTTCAGTTAAACACATTGTTCAAATTATGAATAAACATAAAATGAAAAATAAAGATAATGTGTTGTGCATATATAGGTCTCTGTGTCGCAGCCACTCTAAATCCGCTGATTTAATTCATAAATGTGCCTCTGCTCATTTTTTCTTTAAATTATTAAGCTCCTGTTTGGCCGTAGAATTTGGGAATTTTTTTCAAATTAAACTTTTCTTTTTTCAAATTCGCATATCCTTAAAACCATAATATTAACTTTCAAAAATCATTTTTCATCTCACTTGCAAAAACTTATTTTTTTCAAGATTCAACCAAATTTATGTCCAAACACTAGCAAAAAAAATAGTTTAATTTACTAAACTCGCTGAATTTAACTCATAGAATCTCCCTTTGCTTGTGCCTCTACAAATTATTTAAACAAAAAATTTAAACTGTTAGTCCCAAAAATGATAACGACAATAATAAGCCGTTCACTACTCATGCTTGATTTAAAAAGATAAGTTGCACCAAAGGCACCCTTTTCGTAAAGTTTAGTTAGGTAACTGTGTCATTGCCGTTAGCATCAAATATATATAAATTAGACAATGCTATAATCACAAGATTAAAAGCATTAATCTTTTGAAATCGTTACACAAATCTTTCAAATAACAAGATCCAGGGTTGCAGTCTTCTACTATATGCTTAGTAAAACCTTGGACGATTTTGCTTTTGAGTGGGCAAAACCAATACAACTCTCAAAGTGAGTAATTAGGTGAAATTAGTCTTCCTTAAGTAGAGTTATTTTCTGACTGAAATTATGCTACCAAAAACGTGTAGGATTCTGCTTTTACAAGTAGACTCTTACTCCAGCTCTACAAGATGACTTTTCTCCCAAGTCGCTTTTTATCCAAGTCTAGTTCAGGTTTTTACTAGGTATAGCAGGGACAACAGAAATAATAAGAGGTTACCAATTATAGCATTAATTTGAAATTAGCATGAATTAATTCTTACTATAATTAGTTGCAATTTATTCCACCAAAAAAAAGCAATTGAACTCCTCAATATGAATTTCGAAAATTTAATAACACTTATTTTAACTCTCCATATTAAGATCTCAAATACCAGTTAATCAAACTACACCACTGAAAATTTTATTTAATCAACTAATTAAATCCTTTACAATTCCTCTTAAACTATTTAATGTGACGAATACAGAATCCACCGGTCGGGTTTTCACATGAAAATTTATAAGCTTATATAAAGGGGTATCATCAAACTCAAAACCGAGTCAAGGATTCTATCAACTAATTATTATTCACAAATGTTGTTCGTTATTGTCCAATCTGTTAGGCATACACTAACTCGGAATAGAGTCGTACTTTTTGATAAATCAAAACAATAAATAAATTACATTGATCATAATAATTATATCAAAATTAGAAGTATAAGCTCATTTAATGAATTAGAGAAAGTATTTTATATGTTCAGTACAAAAATATCTTTTCTCTACTTGGTCGTTTCAATATACACTGAGTATACTAGCACAATAAGTCGGTGTAAAACCACTCCCATAATCAAGATAAATTATACTATAATCTTGTGTCGCAATCATCAAGATATTTTGTCCAACAATATCTTTGATTGTGAATATAGTTTATTAATTATGAGAACCAACAATTTAATCTTCCGTGCATGAGCTAAGACTCCATACACTAAATTGTCTACTACATAACTAAAAGGACACACATTTAACAAATGATCTATTTAAAATAATACTTTATTGAATTGAATAAATTAAATAAATAATTGTTCCATAAAGAATAAAGCAAACTACTATGTCTAAACTGCATGGTTAATAGTATATCCCAATAATCTCCCACTTATACTCATAATCATGCGTCTATTACTCTAACAAACATTCCTTCTACATACTTATCAAAAATCTTCTGTGTCAAGCTCTTTGTAAACGGGTCAGCCAAATTGTCCTCTGACGCAATCTTCAACACTCTTGCATCATCTCTCTGAGTTAAGTCCCGAATTAAGTGATATTTACGCTCAATATGTTTATTTTTTATGGCTTCTTGGTTCCTTCGAGTTTGCAACTGCAGCACTATTGTCACAATAAAGTACAATCGGTGCTTGAACCGAAGGAACTACATTAAGCTCTTTCAAAAAGTTTCTGAGCCAAACGGCCTCTTTAGCTGCCTCAGATCCAGCCACATATTTGGCTTCCATGGTGGAATCAACAACACATGATTGCTTGATGCCCCTCCAACTTATGGCTCCACCTCCTAAGGTAAAAACATATCCTGGGGTAGATTTTCTAGAGTCTCTATCTGACTGAAAATCTGAATCAGTATAGCCAATGAGTGCAAGATCACTTGAGTGATACACCAACATATAATCCCTAGTCCTTTTCAAGTACATGATTATATGCTTAACGGTAGTCCAATGTTCTTGTCTAGGGTTAGACTGAAATCTACTAACCATGCCAACAACAAAGCAGATATCAGGTATAGTACATAGCATAACATACATGAGACTCCCTACAGTAGAAGCATAAGGGACTGCCTTCATCTTTTCTATCTCATCAGTCGTTTTTGGGGACTGATCCTTCGATAGAGAGATTCCATGTCTAAAAGGGAGAAAGCCTTCCTTGGAATCTTGTGTGCGAAACCTGGTGAGAATAATATCAATATAAAGTGTTTGGGACAAGCCTAATATCCTTTACTTGCGATCTCGCATAAGTTTGATCCCAAGCATATGTGCTGCTTGTCCCAAGTCTTTCATATCGAATCGTGAGGACAACCATTCCTTTACTGAATTCAACATGCTCACATTATTTCCTATGAGCAAAATATCATCTACGTACAAAACTAAAAATATAACTTTATCTCCATTCCACTTCTTATAGACACACGACTCATTTTCACATTGATTAAGATCTTCGGTTTTAATCGATGCGTCAAAATAAGTGTTTCATGCTCTAGAAGCTTGTTTTAATCCATACATGGATTTCTTTAATTTACACAACATGTGCTCATTGCCACTCTTAATGAAACCAACTGGTTGTGCCATATAGATGCACTCATCAAGACTTCCATTTAGAAAAGCCGTCTTGACATCCATTCAGATCTCATAATCATAATAAGCAGCAATGGATAAGAGAATCCTAATGGATTTAAGCATGGATACTGGCGAAAAAGTTTCCTCATAATCGATCCCTTCTTTATGAGTAAACCCTATTGCAACAAGCCTAGATTTAAAATTTTGTACTTTCCCATCCACTCCTCTCTTTTTTCTTATAGATCCATCTACAACCAATGTATTTGACTCTAGTAGGTGGTTCTACAAGATCCAAGACTTGATTAGAGTACATGGACTCCATTTCAGATTTTATAGCATCAACCCATTTATCAGCATTTGTATCCTGTAGTGCTTCGTCGTAATTATTAGGTTCTGTATTAGGCTCTTCAGAGATTCTATCATAAGATTCTCTCAAGAGTGCAAGACGGATAGGTTTTCTAATAATTCTCCCACTACGACTATTCACTACAGGTGGAGGCTGATTTTGTTGTTGAGTCACAACATCATTTTCTGGAACTGAAACCTCAATGTTATCCTCCTGGAGTGCAGGCTGCAGAACAATTTCAGGTTGTTCAACAATCTGAGGTTGCTCAACATTACTCCCACTACTTTGGGGTAGTGAGATGTCAGGCAATTGCTTTTGTGCAATCTGCTGCCTATTGACATTTCTCCTACTACGATAATGCAGTGGTATGTCAATTATTGTCTTCCGGGATACGTTCTAGAGATGAGTCTTTAGTTACTCCAATATTTAATTCATGTAAAACTAGTTTACTTCTAGGAATATGGTTCGTTAAATAGTCCTCTTCTAAAAATCTGGCATTTGTTATAACAATTACCTTATTTTATTTGGGACAATAAAACAAGTCGCCGTTAGTTCTTTATATATCCAATAAAAATGCATACTTCTGTCCTTGATTCCAATTTATCCGCTTTCCCTTTTAGCGCATGTGCTGGACAACTCCAAACCCGAATACGCCGTAAACTTGGCTTGCGCCCAATCCACAATTCTGCTGGAGTTAAAGGTACTGACTTTGAAGGAACCAAATTTAGAATGTAATTTGTTGTTTCTAAAGAATATCCCCAAAAGGAAGAAGGCAAATCGGAATAACTTAACATTTATCTAACCATTTCCATAAGGGTCTTATTTCTTTTTTCTGCCACACCATTTTGTTGTGGTGTTCATGGGGCAGATAATTGAGATGTAATTCCACTATGTGATAAGTATTTTATGAATTCCGCAGAAAGGTATTCACCACCACGATCAGATTGCAATGTTTTGATATATTTATCATGTTGTTTCTCCGTTTCCGTCTTAAATTTTTTGAATTTCTCAAAGCATTCACACTTACGTCGCAATAGATAAATGTATCCATATTTTTAGTAATCATCTGTGAAAGTCACAAAATCGTCAAAATCACCTCTTGCTTGTATATTCATAGGGAAACACAAATCAGAGTGAATTAATTCTAGCTTATCGCTGGCTCTATTTCCTTTTGAGGGAAAATGTCTCTTAGTCATTTTACCTTCTAAACATGATTCACATGTTAGTAGTGACTCCACTTTCAATGAACTCAAAGATCCATCAGAGACCAGTCTCAAAATCCTAATTAGATTTATATGACCTACACGTAAGTGCCACAAATAAGTTTGACTCAATTCAGAAATATGTTTTCTTTTATGTGGCATATTAATGTTGCTTAATTCTTTTGGTTGTTGTAGCACACGAGGAGATATATCAAGAATAAAAAGGTCATGTACTCTAGCAGCGGTGTAGATAAAACGTTTATTAAACTTAATATCAGCAGAGTTATTAGCAAAATAAACATTATAACCAACATCCATTATTTTCGAAACCGAAATCAAATTCCTTCTAATAGAAGGTACATAGAGAAAATCTTTTAAAACTAAAACTCTATCAGTACTAAATGAAACTCTAATATCTCCTAAAGCTAAAGTTGGTGCTGGCTTGCCATTGGCTTGAAAAACACAAACTTCATTCTCACTTTGCCGCCGCGTTTCCTGAAACCACTACAAAGTAGTGCAGATATGATTAGTGGCTCCCGAATCTACACACCAAAATATAGTAGAAACAGCTGCTAAACAAGTTTCAATGACATTTAAATTTGAATTGCCTTGCTTATTCAACTTTTCCAGATAGGCAGAGCATAGCTTCTTGTGATGCCCATGTTGCTTGCAATGATAGCACTTGCCTTTGGGCTTTTTCACACCAACCGCACCACCAGGTGCCAAAACCTTTTGAGACTTCTTCTTTTTCTTACTGCCTTTCGACTTAAAAGCCGAAGCTTTCTTAACATGGAGTGCCACAATTGGAGCTTTTTGTTTGATAATAGATTCTGCCGCTTGCAGCTCATTCAACAATTTCACTAGTGACAAATCCATTTTGTTCATGTTAAAGTTCAAGCGAAATTGTTGAAAACTGTCAGGCAGAGTCTGCATGACCATCTCAACTTGAGATTCCTTATCAATCACAGCTCCAAGGACCTCTAGTTCATTCAGAAGACTCATCATCTTCAGAACATGGTCCTTGACCGATTATCCTTCAGTCATCTTGGTGTTCAAAAGGGCTTTCATCGCTATCTGCTTAGTTGCACGATTTTTCTCACCGAACATCTCTTTGAGGCTTTCAAGCATATCATAAGCAGACCCCATATATTGATGCTGATGTTGCAAAACATTCGCCATAGAGGCAAGAATGTAACATCGCGCCATCTCATCAGCCTTAACCCATTTGTCATAGGCCTTAACCTGATCATCGGTAGCATTTTCAGGTTTTTCTGGGCACTCCTCAGTGATTACAAATTTATAACCTTCAGCAGTTAGGACAATATCAAGGTTTCTTTTCCATTCAACATAATTCAGTCCTTCTAATTTGTTTTGGTTCAGAATTGAGGTAAGTGGGTTGAATGAAGACATGGTTAATCTGAGATATATTCACATTAAATAGATCATTAGTTATGTATTTAGAATAATTAAATTCAAAATAACACATTACACATATAACCATGCTCATTGAATAATTAGATTCGTTAGGGAAACTTAATTATTCATGCAAAATATATGAGTTATGTAAGATATTTACCCCATAAATTAGAATAGGACCAATTCAGATGGAAAGTAAACTGTTAATTTAAGATAGGTAAATATCCCTTTTATAAACTCTAGTTTCATTGAATCAACACGTAACTCAGTTGGAGAGTTAATACAAGTACTCAAAATAACTAGAGGCAAAACTACAGTAATCAGCTATAATGAACTTATCCGATGTGGAAGAAGACCTATGTCAACATTATTCATTATATTACTTTAAAACATGACTGAAAATCATGAGAATTGAACCCTACCATCATTGATTTCTTTCAAAAAAAAATTAAACTTTTTTTTCAGAAAATAAAAAAAAGGGCTAAAAACCCATCTAAAAGAACTCGAATGCCCAAAAACGACGTACATCATTTTAAGTTGGGCCGATTCCGATTAATCTACCAAATTTGAAGTCAATCGGAGTTTGACAGAATTTCAGAATTCCAAATTCATGACCTATTACTAGAATCATGTTTTTGGCATTTTTAAAGGTTATAATTATTTTGACTGGTTCAAATCACATAAAATACAGATGTATGTTAAAATATGATTTCAGAACTCAAAATAATATTTTTATTATTATTATTTAATTAAAACGTGTTCAGACAGAACTGTAAAAAAAACAGTATGTTTTTCACTGTTCAAAGAACGACATTGTTCATAATTCTGTATATTAATCCAAAATTACAGAATTAATATAATACAAAACAATCAAGTTTTTATTAATATAACACTCTCTCTGATTATGGACAAAACGCAACTAAAACATATTCAATTCACTGTTTATGTATATGTGTATTAACCCATAATTACAGAATTAATAGCATTAAAAAAATAGTCATTTTTTTATTAAAAAAAATAAATTGCTATTCATAAAAGAGTAATTAAACAGACAGTCATTAAATATAACACCATTATTTATGCATATGTATATTAATTCATAATTTCAGAATTAAGATACTAATAAAAAAAATTACGTTTTTGACATAGAATAATGATACCAAACATGTATCATTAAACAACACGTTTTAATATTACTCTATTCATGCTGTATTACATTATCTAGTTAGATGTAAGACGGTCTCTGATACCAATTGTTAGAACATGCGCAGCGGAAGCAAGCATACAATTCATGTATTAAATACATGTAAACTAGACAATGCTATAATCACAAGATTAGAAGCACTAACCTCTTGAAACCGTCACACAAATCTTCCAAACAACAAGAATCCAGGGCTGCAGTCTTCTACTATATGGCTAGTTTTGGACGATTTGGTTTTGGGTGGGCAAAAACAATACAACTCTCAAAGTGAGTAATTAGGTGAAATTAATTTTTCTTAAGTAGAGTTATTTTTTGGCCAAAATTATGCTACCAAAAACGTGTAGGATTCTGCTTTTACAAGTAGAATCTCACTCCAACTCTAGAAGATGACTTTTCTCCCACGTCACTTTTTACCCAAATCTAGTTCAGTTTCTTACTAGGTATAGCAGGGACCACAAAAATAATAAGAGGCTACCAATTATACCATTAATTCAAGATTAGAATGAATTAATTCTTACTATAATTTATTCCACTAAAAAACTGCAATAGAACTCCTCAATATGAATTTTGAAAATTCAATAACACTTATTTTAACTCCCATGTTAAGATCTCACATACCAGTTAATCAAATTAAATCACTGAAAATTTAATTTAATCAACCAATTAAATCTTTTACAATTCCACTTAAACTATTTCATGTGACGGATACAAAATTCACCGGCCGGGTTTTCACATGAAAACTTATAAGCTCACATAAAGGGGTATCATCAAACTCAAAACCGAGTCATGGATTCTATCCACTAATTATTATTCACAAATATTATTCGTTATTGTTCAATCTATTTGGCATACACTAACTCTGAGTAGAGTCGTACCTTTTGATAAATCAAAACAATAAACAAATTATATCGATCATAATAATTATATCAAGATTAAGAGAATAAGCTCAGTTAATAAATTTAGAGAAAATGTTTTATATATTCAGTACAAAAACAACTTTTCTCTACTTGGTCCGTTCAATATACACTGAGTATACTAGCACAAGAAGTCAGAGTAAAACCACTCTCATAATCAAGACAAATTATACTATAATCTCGTGCCACAATCATCAAGATATTTTGTCCAACAATATCTTTGATTGTGAACATAGTTTATTAATTATGAGAACTAACAATTTAATCTTCTGTGTATGGGCTAAGACTCCTTACACTAAATTGTCTACTACATAACTTAAAGGACACATATGTAACAAATGATTTATGTAAAATAATACTTTATTGAATTAAATAAATAATTATTCCATAAAAAATAAAGTAAGCTATTATGTCTAAATCGCATGATTAATAGTATATCTCAATCATTACAACATCCTCATTGTCGGTCCAATTATTATTTTATCCTCTTTTAGCTTTCAAACAATAAGGTATAGTGTCTCTTTTACTGCTGACATACAAAATTGTAAAAAAAGAAGAAGGAATTTTTGAATTCCCCTATAGTATGTGGTTCAAAATGGAAGGTCATTTTCTTGTCTTTTTGTCCATCTCGTGCAGTCTAAGTTGCACATTATGATACTACCTCTGCCCATCTCCGCATTCTCTAAACGGCATGATGATCAACCCCAGAACATTTGTAAATATGATCGTTTACTCATTATGTGTACTGACAAATTCGAAACATGACTTTGATGTTTTGATTTGTTAGAAGGCAAATGCTAGACAATATCCCATTTTGTACGTTGATCATATTGGCTAGTAACGAAGCTAAAAATATTTTTAAGGATGTTCAAATTTGAAATAAATAACAAAAAATTTTCAACGAAGAATGTTCAATATATGTTTTCTGCATCTAAAATCAATATTTTATTTGTATATATAGTGTAATTTTTCGTAAAATTTTAATGAAGGGTGGTCAGTTGACCGCCGTTCGCATAATGTGGCTTCACCCCTGCATATTGCCCAAGATGTACCAAAGGCAAAGGTTCATATATCTGAAACTGAAAGTGTCTTTAATTTGGGAATGTTGTAGTTTGAGGAAATAACAAGTCAACTAAGAGGGCAAACTTTAAATGTGTTTGTATACTTGAGAGATTGAATCCGTATTGTCGAGGAAATCAAATAGTAACGGAGAATAATGACTTTAACTGACAAGATAACAACAAACATATTATCAGAAGTAGCAGAAAAGTTACAAGAATAAGAAAACTCATTTTTTGTCTCTATTTTTGTAACTAGTGAATTTTTCCTAAAAATATTATTCTGAATTTACAAAATGATTATTTACTAATACTTGAACTCTCAAAGTAATAAAGATAATTTGTTTTTTTGACGACTATAAAATATCTTCAATTTTTCAAACAGTAATCACCGTAACATATCCACTCTGGAAGGTTTTCTCATGAGATTTTGATGACTGAGTCATGCATCTTGACTTTGTAACGGTCTGTCTGTGAGCCTGTGTTAGCAGTTAGCATTAAGATGGACCATACAATGATTTTTATTGCAAAAATAGTCAAATTGTAAAGATTCATATATAGCGAGCAAAATCTAGTTACTTTGAGGTTATAGTATAGTTATTTGATAAAATTAATGATATAGAATCTTTGTTGTTTTCTCTTGATTTAAATAACTTTGGAGTATTGTTATCATTATTAACTTTTTGTATATCAAATCCGAGATAATACAACCAAACTTTTTGTTATATTTGAAGTTGGACATTTTTAACGCGTACAACTTGAGCAAAAATAAACTTGACAAAGTATATGTTGAGCTTTTAATATACAAATTTTAGCTTTTAAAATAGAAACCGTTATCATCCTACAACTTTACAATGAGGTAATCAAACAACCTACTTAGTTTTGATTCTAAATCTAGATATTTGTGCCCACTTAATCGTTATATTTGTACATACTTACTATGGAGTGTTATTGTTTCAGTTAACGATGTGAATGACATGATAGATTGCTATGTAAATGGAAGAAATATACACCTAATTTTTGTCCCTCTCCAATTAAAATTTATTTTTAGCATTCAAGTATGCATTTTAAGTGTTTGTCACGTTATTTTCCAATTTTGCATTTTAATTAACTTTATTCTTTTAGAAAGTTGAGAATTACAAGAGTAGTCGCATCTATAGTACTTTATAACATTAGAATTCTTGAGTTTGTGTTGTTAGCTTAAAAGAAAACAAATGAAATCATGCCATGCTCAACTGGATAGAACTTTTATAACAAATTAAATTTCATCTGACAAAAAGATTCCTTCGCATACACTATTTCTACATTTTGCACCACGTAACATCATATACTCTCAAACCAAAAATAAATAAATTATACACTCAATCCTGGACACGTTCCGTTCTTCCAGATTAACACCATGCACTGTTGGGCCTAGTACCAAATTCACTCACAAAGGAGCAACTGCTTCTCTGACCCAACACAATTTAAACTCACAATACGCACAGAATTCACTCACGCCTCACTCTACACTCTGACAATCTCAATTAAGAGATTTAGGGGTGGTTTTGGAATTACTCAATGCATTGTAGATGTTGGAGATCTTTTATTAAGTCCGTCCTAGGCCCACAGTATTTCCCTTTAGTTTATTATTATCATTTTAGCCTGAAATAGTTGGGATAGGAATTATTCTAGAAAGGGGACACGTGCCTTGTTTCTATGAGGGAAGTTACACTATTTTGTCTTTAGGACAGCTGTAGTTTTTAGGGAAGTTACTCCTCTTCTCATATTAAATTCTTGTATTTACTGTTTAATTGTTAAATTGCTCTACAATTTGGTATCAGAGCCAACGTTCTTGGCTCAGTAAAATGCCACCAGCGATGGCGGCACTGGCGTCTCATCGTCACAACTTCAGGTGGAAACGGACGATAACGACATTCATATGGCTGAACTTGAGGAGAGGCAGATAGTTTTAGAGACTACAGTGCATGAACTCGTCGTTTCTAACAAGCGAATTGAAGATTTGTTGTTGCAGATGAGTTATGAACGACTAGTCGCCGTTTTTACGTTCTACGGCGGCGGTGTCTCATTGCATGAGTCAGGCCATTCTTCTGTTGGTGGTGCCTTAAGAAGTACATGCCCGTACACCTCTTCTCCGGTACCAGTGGCATCTCGAGGTTTGATTTTTCTTCTTCATCCTTTGCTTCTACACCAGTTTTCCAAACATCTGCTAGTACCAACACCCTTCCATCTCCTTCTTTAAACCCCGCTGCCAACTCTTACAGACCCTTGAGTCAAACACTTCCTTTGCCCCCTACTTACCTCAGTCTACCTCCACCTCCACAATTCCTTAATCCCGTGACGTCGTCATTACCTTATTGTTATACCTCAATATCCTCTATGCCTACTTTGCCCCCGACTTACCTCAACCTACCTCCACAACCATATAAATCATATAACTCATTATCTTCTATGCCACTCCATCCGTCTTCCGGTATGGCATATTAGTTATGGGCCTGGTTCAGTTGATTCTCATTCTCGGGGCCCAAAAGCTAAGATGACATTTCCTGAGTTCGATGGTACTAATCCAAGAGCTTGGATTAGGAAGTGCGAGAGATTTTTTGCGTTGTACAGCGTGGCAGAGGAGGAGAAAATGAGTTATGTGTCAATGAATATTAACAGGTGGATAATTGGTTTGATAGCTTTGTTCTGGATAAAAGAGGGTGGGTGACGTGACCTATGTTTTGTTTGGATATTTGTCTTCGTTTTGGTAACATACGGCCCACCGAAATATTTAAAGAATTCATGTTATGCCAACAAGTCACTGATGTAGAAAGCTATCAAAAGAATTTCGAAGAAGTACGGTGTCTGATGGGGGTGACAAATCCTAATCTTGACGAGGCCTACTTTGTTAACAATTTTTTGGGTGGGCTTGCGCCTGATATTCAAGATACTATTTCTTTGGACAAGCCATCTACATTAGTGGAAGCTTATCATCTTGCTAAAATTCATGAGAGGTCCATTGAAGCAGTATTCCAAAAGTTCTCTGAGAGAAGTTCATCCAAGAATATTTTTACCTGCCACAAATCTTCTTCATATATTCCACCTAAACCTTCTATTCCGGTTCAGCCTTTCAAAACCCAGACCACACTTCCAACACGGCCCATTCAAAATAAAACACCTTCTTATGAAACGATGCGTGAAAGGAACCTTTGTTTTACTTGTCATGAGAAATAGACTCCAGGGCGTAAGTGTAAGGCTAAATCCTTGAATGCTATGTTTGGAGAGGAAGTGGAGGCCACAATTGAAGAGGAGGGAGTCGAAAATGGAGTCAGAGAAGTAGAAGAGCAGGCCCATGAGGAAGCCGAAGTTTCTATTAATGCTATATTGGGACTAGGTTCCACTACAACCACAATAAAAATTGTTGGGTGGGCCAAGAATCAACGAATGGTTATCTTGGTTGATAGTATATCAACTCATAGTTTTGAGGATCCACAATTGGTCAAAAAATGGTTAAAACATATTTTAAAGATCAAAGTGGCTAGTGGTCAGATCGTCGATTGTGTAGAAGCATGTCCGATTTTAAGTGGACAATGAATGATATAGAATTTATATTTGGGGTTGGATTATTAAAGGTGGGTGGTTGTGATATGGTAGTGGGAATGTATTGGTTAGATACAGTGGCTCCTGTGGTTCTACACACTCGTCCCTTGAGTTTAACCTTTATTTCAAATGATAAGAAGGTCACTCTTTTGGGAGAGAATGAATCAAATGAGTTATCGTCAGCAGATGCAAAGCTCATTGATAGACTTTTAGTGACTGTCCAATGCAGTTGTATGGGCCAGTTATTTGAAATAGGCCAAGAAGTTCCGGCCCAGTCTACACAGGAAATAATACCAGTTGAAATCCAGCAAATTTTAAACAACAATGCGGACATCTTTGAGGAACCTAGAGGGTTACCCCCACACAGGGCCTGTGACCATAAGATTGATTTAGCACCTGGAACAAAACCAATTAATCTCCGATCCTACATGTATTCCTTCGAACAAAGAAATGCCATTGAGAATATTGTGGCGGAAATACTTGAAGCACAAACAGTGGCTCCGAGCATATCTCCTTTGCTTCACCAGTGATCCTTGTCAAGAAGAAGGATTCAAGCTGGCGTATGTGTGTTGATTACCGCAGACTCAATGACGCCACAGTTAAAAATAAATACCCAATACCCGTGGAGGAAGACTTGTTAGATGAACTTCATGGTGCTCAAATGCTTTCTAAACTAGATCTTCGATCAGGGTATCACCAGATACGGATGAAGAAGGAGGATGAGTTCAAGACTGCTTTTAAAACCCATCACGAGTTATAGGAATTTAGGGTCATGCCCTTTGGGCTAACAAATGCTCCAGCCACGTTCCAGGCTTTGATGCATTCCATTTTTGGGCCTTTTCTTCGACAGTTTGTGTTGGTGTTTTTTGATGACATTTTGATCTACAGTGCTACTTTGGAGGATCATTTAACGCACTTGCTGATTGTGTTTGATATATTAAGGAATCTTCAGTTTTTGATGACATTTTGATCTAAGTGCAGCTTTGGCCAGGTCCAAGTTGAATATTTAGGCCACATAATTTCAGGCATTAGAGTCAGTACAAATGGGGTAAAGATTTTAGCCATGGTAAATTGGTCCCAACCAAAAACAATCAAACAATTGCGTGGATTCCTGGGGTTAACATGCTACTACGGTCGCTCCATTAAGGATTTCGCAACCATCAGTAAACCCCTTCACCATTTTACTAAAAAAGGGAAATTTCAAATGGACTCCTGAAGCTTCTTTAGCTTTTAATGAATTGAAGCAAGCTATGAGTAAGGCACCAGTGTTGGCATTGCCAAAATTTTCCAGCCCTTTTGTTGTTGAGGTGGATGTGAGTTGGAGAAGTACTATCTCAAAATGGAAGGCCTATTGCTTATCTAAGTCAAGCATTGAGTACCAGGCACCTTGGGTTATCCACTTATGAGAAGGAGCTTGTCGCACTGTTGATTGCAGTAGACAAATGGATGCACTACCTCCAACCTAGGCCTTTATTCATTAAAACCGATCACTTCAGCCTCAAGTTTTTGAGGGAGCAGAGGATAACCACTTCTTTGCAGCAAAAAGGGGCTACCAAATTCCCGGGCTTGACCTATCGAAAGGGAATAGAAAACTTAGCAGCGGATGCCTTATCCAGGAGGTTCGAAACTAATGAAGAGGGAGAGTGCCATGGACTGTTAGCCACTCAACCTAAATGGATACTTGAAGTTTTGGATAGTTATGGAGATGACCCTAAAATTCAAGAGTTAATCACTAAGCTCTCAATAGATCCTGCTGCATTGCCTAACATCAGCTTATTGAAATTATCCTGTGGCAGTAAGGAGGAATTTGAAATTATCAGCAAAATATTCCGGCGATTCAAAGGATTGGACCTGTCGCTTACAAGCTTCAATGATCATACATTCATCCGGTGTTTCATGTATCACAGTTGAAAAAGAAAGTAGGAAAGAACTTACAATTTTTCATCACAAGACCCTCCTATCTGCAATCAAGAAGGTCAGATGTTAGCTGAACCAGTAGCAATTTTGGAACGAAAGTTGGTGAAAAAAGGGAATCGAGCTTCAGTGCAAGTGCTGGTTGAAAGGGCTAATCTCACTCCATAGGATGCTACATGGGAGGAGTATTCTTTTTTCAAATCACAATTTCCGAACTTTGATTGCGGAAGTTGAAGCTTTTTTTCCGAAGGAGAATGGAATGTGACAATCTGAGATTGTCAATTAAGATATTTAGGGGTAGTTTTGGGATTACTCAATGCATTGTATGTTGGAGATCTTTTATTAAATTAGTCCTAGACCCACAGTGTTTTCCTTTAGTTTATTATAATCATTTTAGCCTCAAATAGTTGGGATAGGAATTATTCTAGAAAGGGGACACGTGTCTTGTTCCTATCAGGGAAGTTACTCTATTTTGTCTTTAGGACAACTGTCATTTTATGTATTTAAGGAATAGCTGCATAGATTGTAAAGTTAGCTGAATGATGAAAACAATCCTTTTCTCTCATTAAATTCTTGTATTTACTGTTTAATTGTTAAATTGCTCTTAGGGTATTACATACACATTAACATACATTTACACAGAAAGCTCTCATTACCATTGATAGAGGAAAAACCCTAGAGCCGCAATCTAGACCCATATTTTCCTGTTGCTAATCTTCACTTTCTACACTAAAAAATCAAGCCACCACTACACAATATTGTTGGTCTAAATAATAAAATATTGCAAAGGACAAATCCTTCCTCAGATATCTAAATATGAGTGAGATGTCTCAACTACGTTGTTGAAACAAACAACCGCAAATCGTGACTCATAATTTTCATATTTTATCAAGGATACTACAAACAATGGAGTATAGATTATTCAAGAACGTCTTCTCTACAGAAATTTGCCATTAATATTTGATAACAATACGATAGGGGTCCGAGAAATACTAAAGAAAATTAAGAAACGTGCAGAAGCTAAAAGAAAAATAAAAAAATAAAAAAAAAGACATAAATTAAAGATAGATGAGTTTCTTGAATTCAAGAAGTCTATTCTTGAAGTTGAATCCTAACAACAACAATTAGCTAACGACGAACTAATCACCTTCGGTAGAGACTTAAAAACAAGAGATAGACTGTGAAACCCAACCCTTTAGAATAACAAGAACAACAATAAGCCTAAACTTATCATCTTTCTTGAATACTTATAAGAGATCTAAGATTTCGAAAATGGTTTAATCTTACCCCCTTAAGTTGAGTCTTGAAGGTTGAAGAATAAATCCAAGAGTAGCCACACAAGAGTGGAAGAAAAATTTCACAATTTTTATTGATATTGTTTATAATAATCCAAGTCTAAAAATAAAGAAGATACCCCTTTATATAGAGGGGGTCACGAAATTATACCTAAAAAAAGGAAATAAAGTCCTAAACTACTTTGGACAACAAGTCCAACTACCTTAAGAAAAGGAAAATACTAGGAATAAAAAAAACTAAGTTATTCTTGGAAAGATTCCAAAAATCTTGGTAAAAGAAAAACATAACCTTAACTAACTAGGAAAACAATAAATATAGTCCCATAATAAATGGAAATAAGTCTCAAACCAATCTTGGATAGAATATTAAAAATCTTGAAGGAAATTTGCAAGAAACTTGGCATCAACTTGCACTCAACATCTAACATGACTATTATACCCTTCTTGGACAATAATTAAGTCATTTTATGCTATAAAAATGTGGCTTTACGTAGAAGTTCATGAGCTGCAAGTTTGGACACATTTTAGGTGCCAAATTAGTCCTCCAACAGTGGCCTGATTTGGACCTTCTTCAGAGGATGTTTCTTGGGATCTAATCCACCTCTTCTTGGACATAAATTTGGGCCATACAATAATTATAATACCTAGATAACTCATATCCTTTATCCTTAAGCTCTTCCTCCCAACTAACAACTTCTTTGATTGCTCCTGAAGTCCAATGACATTGTTTGCAACTTTTTAGCTTGAGATTTTGTTAAAGGCCCTATTTGAGATTCCAAAGCTTCATCCTTGTCCTTGAATAGATTTGAGTTTCTTGTGATGCTATCAATACTACATTTTGGGTCTTCCCATTCTGTTATCTGACTTATGTTTTTCATGTAGCATTCAGAACGAATGATGTTATGAAATTACGTCGATACTTCCATATATTATGGTAACGTAATAGACATCTCTATTTTTTCTCTGTAGAATCTTTAGAATTTTCACTGCTTACCTTTATATTCGCCTCTGATCAAATTAAATGTGATTAACCCGTCCTCATCTCTTTGAAAGAAAGGGAACTTTCGATTCTATCGGTGCTGAAATAATCTTATTTTCTCCATATCTATATGTTATATAAAAGAAGGAATAGAGACACTGAGGTGGCACTCTCAAAAGTCAAGGAATTGATTTATCTTTTTTCTCTTTTTTTTTTTTTTGGGTTTTCCACTACTTTCCCTTCTTTTTCTATTTTTAAATTATTTCATCAAACTCATGTCCGTTTCATGCCACTCTTTTTGTCCGTTTCATATTGAAAAATTTCTTCACATAAAATTTGATAAAAGCTCTTAAATGACCGGTATGTGGATGGTTAATTTTCCATTCTCATGTAAAATCTATACATATTCCTAAATATGCACCCGACACCCCGGTCACCATCCTATAAATACATACTAAGAATCAATCAATACTTTCATCCTCCTTGCTTTACCTATATTATAGTAATATGGATACCTTTACGGTAATAATTTTGTCTTCTTTTAGAATTATCACATATTGCTATCACATTCTCTTAAGGGGAATGAAAATGAAGCAAATTCAATAGGACGGGTTTCCACTTCTTTTCCCACAATCATACATGAATTTGATCATGGCAAGGCATAGAAATTTTACCACTTCGGGTGGTTATATTTTCTTGCAAACTCTATAAGAGTTATAATCAAAGTTTACTGTATGCTTGCATTTAACAATAGAATTTCAAGAATTCAAAACAGAAAAATAAAGTAAAATACTTACCTTAAATTCAGAATTTAATCATGAAGGAAGTTCATGGAACAATTGACAATCATTATGCTCAATCCCAAAACTTCTACCTAATTGGTTAGAGTCCCGTGCTGATAACGTGTTATAAACAATAAAATAAAAAGAAAAGTATTGCAAAGAAAAGTAGAAAGGGGATGGATTCATTGAATATATTTTAATTATACAATGTCTTCCTCCTCCTCTCCTGCTCCTCAAGAAGCAGTAACATGGATTCCACCACCCAATCAAACCAAATCCCACCAAAACCTCCGGATATTGGCCCCTTTTCTAACTAATCTGTATCTCTAAACTCTAGTCCTAGTTTCAAAGAAGAGCTACTAATGGGTGATCAAAACTCTTTCCTCAATATCCAAACCCTACAATAGGCAACTACTCTAATTTAACCTATGATCAGCCATCAATAAATTACTCCTCCACCAAGGGTAACCAAATTCAACTATCAAAAGAGGATCAAATACATATCTACCAACCTTGGTGCTTCTCTCTTATCATTAAACTCCATGGTAAATGAATCCAACATAACCTCCTAAAGCAAAAAATTCAAGAAACATGGAAAATCAAGTATAATTTTCCTCTTATTGACCTTAGAGATGACTTTTACATTACAAAATTCAATTGTGAAGAGCATATGCAAAGGGTCCTTAATTATGGTCCATGGTTTATCTTCGGCCACTTCCTTTCAATGCAAAGATGGAAACCAAATTTTGTAGGCAAAGATGAACAAAACTCCATCACAGTTGTTTGGATTCGTTTACCCCAATTACCTACTGAATTTTATGATGGCTTTATTTTAGAGAAAATAGGAAAACTACTTAAAATAGATGCATGTATTTCCTCTACCATTCGAAGCCGTTATGCTCGTTTATGCATTGAACTACCCCTTGAAGAACCCGTTGTCCCTCTTATTCATATAGGAATTCATAAACAAGTGATCCAATATGAGGGTGAAAATTTCTTGTGTAAAATGTATGGCAGACTAGGGTATAATACCATTAAATGCCAATATACAAAACCCCCCAGAGATAGTCATAATCATCCAAAACTCCTATTTTCTAGCTCAACTAGTTGTCGAGGGGATGCACATGGCAATGAACAACTACCCAAAACCAAGTTTGGTTGAACAACATCCTTCGTCCACTGGCCCCCTCAATTAATACAAACCAAGCATATGCAATGAGAAACCACTGAAATATGCCCCACCACTTCAACCCACTCCCAACTCAAAACACAACAACGGATCTACCATTCTTCTCACCAGGGGAAATCTCACTAGATTTTACAAATCTAGTGTTCATCTCATGGAGTATAGTGCAGAACCAAGTGCAAAACAATGCAACCCAAACTCCTTAACCAAATCAGATCCCTCCTCCCAACCACCACAATGCTCCAGAATTAGAAGATCACCAAGTAATGCAAGTAGAAGAAATGAATCTACTAGGGTCAGAACAAATTGTGAAATTTTTAAATCAAAATGAAGTCAAGGTCTATCTCTTCAGGGGAGTGCAAGAAAAAAGGTATATTCTCAACTGCCCACCAAAATTATATAAATGCTCGGTGGACATCCGGCCCCTTCAGGACCCAACGATAGGAAACTGTGCAATGATACTGGTCCCTTCACTAAGGAGGAATCCAACACTTCAAGCCCAGTTGGAAAATGGACCAATAAACAACCATGCAATGATGTATCGACTAACCAATATAATTATTTAGATTATCCATGGGGGAAATAATAAAAAAATTTGTATGAATTTTTGAGAAATGGTAGATACACACTAGTCATGCATGGTTACTTTATTGGAATCAAGGATGGAAAACCACATTCCCTCCTTAATGAGTTTGCATTTTCTGAGATGATCGAGGTTCCTAGTGAAGGCCAATCTGGAGGTATGGTTATCTTTTGGTATTCAAGTGTTGTAAAAGTCCATAATTTTGGCAGGAGGAATTAGGAAACCCATGCTACAATTGAGGTAACTCCTTCTCGAACTACTTGGCTCTTTTCATCTATTTATGCTAGCACTAAACTAAGCAAAAGATGTGAATTATGAAATAATTTAGAAAGCATTAATAATAGCTACAAGGGCTCGTGGTTAGTATGAGGAGATTTTAACGACATTTTTAGCTCTGATGATAAATTATGAGGCAAATCAATCAACCACAGACGTATTAACTTACTTTGGGACAGCCTTAATAAGTGTAATTTACTAGACCTAGGTTATAAGGGATGTAAATATACTTGGTCTAACCATAGAAAAAAATCCAAAGATTTAATCATGGAACGATTAGATAGAGCTTTTGTTAACCAAGATTGGTTATTTATTTACCCAAAGGATGTGGTCACCCACCTCCCTAAGACTCATTCTTACCATACTCCTTTGTTAATTAACCTAGTCCTTAAGAATGTCAACTACTGGAACAAACCTTTCGTTTAGAAATCATTTGGTACAGACATCCTGATTTTGTAAATATTGTTAAACATTGTTGGGATAAAAATGACCTAATCAGTGCTCAAAACCACTTTAGAGATGATATTATAAAATGAAAAAATAATACCTTTGGAGATATCTTTAAAAGAAAGAAAAAATTCTAGCCAGACTAGGTGGAATCCAGTCTTCCCCTTACTACTATAAAAGCCATTTCCTACAAGAATTGGAATCTAATCTACAACTTGAATACAACAATATCCTCAAAATGGAATATGACTTCTGGAAGCTTCGATCCAGAATAAATTGGCTCAATGAAGGTGATGTCAATACTAAATATTATCATATCATGGCTTCTAATCGAAAGCGTCAAAATGCCATAATGTACTTCACTAATGATAATGGTGACTGGAAATCTGACCCTAAGCAAATCCTAGACCACACTCTATCCTTCTTTGTAGAAGCCTTCAAAATCTCAAAAATTACTTCCCTAAAAAACATAATCATGTGCGATCCATCATGCCAAACCAAGGTGGACCTAAGCAATCTAGACAATCCTTTAACTAATATAGAAATCATCAAAGCAATTTCTTCTTTTAAACCTTTTAAAGCCCCTGGGCCGGACGGAATTCACCCATTTTTCTACCAGAAATATTGGCATATTATAGGCGATTCAATCACAAATTTTTGTCATAAGGTTTTCCAAACACAATCTTTGCCCACTGGAATCAATGACACCTTTATTTATCTATTTCCTAAATTCCCTAATTCAAACAACTTGAAATATTTTAGACCAATTGGGCTATATAACACAGCCAAAGATTATTACGAATAGAATAAAACTTTTCTTCCCTTATCTCATTAGCCCCATGCAGGCCAGTTTTATTAAAAGCCGTAGAGAATGCGACAATGCCATTATTATTCAGGAGCTTATGAATAACCTTTGGAAAACCAAAAAAATCTAATTTTGATATGATTATCAAATTAGATTTGGAAAAAATCTTCGACAAACTAGAATGGTCCTTTGTTAATAGGGACCTTAGGTACTTCAAATCCCCCCCCCC